>OX387255.1:2734472-2871972 GCA_947562095.1 Branchellion lobata | reverse complement strand
TCAGCAGCCACACTTTTATCAAACATCCCAAAACACCCTCAACACCCACAATCTGATCAAACACCCCAAAACACCCACAATCTGATCAAACACCCTCAACACCCAAAATCTGATCAAACACCCTCAACACCCACAATCTGATCAAACACCCTCAACACCCACAATCTGATCAAACACCCCAAAACACCCACAATCTGATCAAACACCCTCAACACCCACAATCTGATCAAACACCCCAAAACACCCACAATCTGATCAAACACCCCAAAACACCCCATAACACCCTCGACACCCACCCAGTTCAAGGACTTTCTGGAAAGGCGTCAGAACAACACTGAGCATCCATTGAAGGACTCAGAGGTGGAGAGACTGGAATTGAACCGTCTGCAGATCAACGATAACAACCGTTTTTACAAGCAACAAGCCACACCTCTCAACTCGTGGCTGGATCGGTGAGCGGGTGTTTGGGGTGTTGGGGGTGTTTGGGGTGTTGGGGGTGTTGGGGGTGTTGGGGGTGTTGGGGGTGTTGGGGGTGTTGGGGGTGTTGGGGGTGTTGGGGGTGTTGGGGGTGTTGGGGGTGTTGGGGGTGTTGGGGGTGTTGGGGGTGTTGGGGGTGTTGGGGGTGTTTGGGGTGTTGGGGGTGTTGGGGGTGTTGGGGGTTGAGAAGAATAGGGGGGTTGAGCTGGAGGCTGAGAAAAGAATAGAAAGTTAGATGGGTCAATGCTGAGGGTTTGAGCGCGTGGTAAGAAACAAGCTGAAGAAGGGTTGGGTGGATTGAAGTGTCGGGGGGGTAGAATTGGATGTGGAAAATGTGATTTTGTTGGAGATTGGGTCTAAACTAGATTGGGCTGAGGAAAGAATGGAAAAACATTGGATGGGTTGAAGTATAAGAAAAATGGTGGGGTGGGATGAGTAAAGAGAAGTGGGGTAGAAAATGTGAGTGAGAGGTTGGTTCAGTGGGTGGGGCAGTGGTTGGATGAGTGGTGACTACTGATTTGACATTTAGAAAATAAAAAAAAATTTCAAAGATCTTTCTTCACATTTCTACCCACAGCAACCACAAGCCATCTGCCATAGAGCACTTCAGCCCGAAGGTTGCTGCTTCGAACCCACCTGCGGCCTTCCATCACTGGCAACTGCTGGATGAATCCTACCACAACGACATGGTAGGGAAGAAATATTGGGAATGAAGAGAAAGAAGAAGAAGAAAAAAAAATGGAATAAGCCAAATTTAAAAATGATAATAATAATATGAAAAAATGTATAATAAAAAAAAATAGCAATGAAAAAAATAAATAATAATAATAATAATAACTATTAATATATAAAAATAATTTAACAAATTAAATAATAATAATAACTATTATTATATAAAAATAATTAAAAAAAATAAATAATAATAATAATTATTATTATATAAAAATAATTAAAAAAATAAAATAAGCTGAAAAAGGTCATTTTTTATTTTTCAATTTATTTGAAAAATTCGATTTTTTGATAACTGTTTGGATTGATTTCAGAATAAATATAAAAAAACGTGTCTCGTTCTTTAAAAACATAATGAACAATTGTGAACGATTTTGTTCGCTAGGTAGCAGTGTTAGTTCAAACTGTTGTCAGCTCAATTCTTATTCTTTCTCTCTTTATTTTCTCATTTTTTGTGATTTTCATCTCACGTATTTTTTATATTTTTTTAATCTATTTTTGGCTTTGGAACAAGATTTTTTAAATAAAAAAAATCTTTTTTTTTTCAGGAACTTTTATTGTCATTCTCCACGCCATCAACATCGTGGTTGTCAATCTTACCACAGCAACAAAAATATGAAGTTTATGAAAAACACAAACACCACTAACACCTCACCACTGCGATTCTCATGTCGACCAAAACCACCTACAACACCATCACCAACAAAACCACCTACAACAACACCATCACCAACAAAACCACCTACAACACCATCACCAACAAAACCACTTACAACAACACCACCAAAAAAACCACCTACAACACCATCACCAACAAAACCACCAACAACACCATCACCAACAAAACCACCACCAACAAAACCACCACCAACAAAACCACCACCAACAAAACCATCACCAACAAAACCACTAACAAAACCACCAGCAACACCACCAAAAACACCACCAACAACACCACCAAAAACACCACCAACAAAACCACCAAAAAAACCACTAACAACAACACCACCAACAACACCACCAACAAAACCACCAACAAAACCACCAACAAAACCACCAACAAAACCACCAACAAAACCACCAACAAAACCACCAACAAAACCAACAATATCACCATCCTCCTCACCCATTTATTCAGCGTACATCATGAAAACAATGACAGATATTATGACGTCATTAACGAAGACACTTTCACTCACGTAAGTGTCAACACCACAGTCCAACAAACACCTACTGCCGAAACTGTTATTTTTTTGTTTGTGTAGGTGTTTTTTTGTATTTGATTTGTATTTTCATGTTTTTTTTATTCAAAAAATAGTAATTTAATAAAAATGAAAGAATAAATTATAAAAAAAACGACATGCGTTTGAATTTTCTCGAACAATCTGTTTAAAAACTGAAGTTAAATAAATAAACAGACAAATAGATGGAAAACAAATGAATAAAGTAAAAAAATGAAACAAATATAATATAGTCACCTGACCGCTTGACCTAGATTTTGACCAATCAGGACGAAGCTGACGAGTTTGTACCTGGGACAGTTGAACTGTTTCATTTTGGTTCTCACCTCCTCTGACAACTTTTGTGCCCATTTCGCTGCGTTGCTGTTGTTACTGTTTGTGTTGTTGTTGCTGTTGTTGTTGCTGTTGCTGTCGTTGCTATCGTTGTGAACATTGCTGAAAAGTTCGTTCTTGTTATGAATTTTACTGTTGCTTAAACTACTGAAAATATTAATACTACTGCTTGTACTTTTATTATCGTTGTTGTTACTATTAATGTTGTTGTTGTTGTTAATATTTTTGTTTTTGTTGTTATGATTGTTATTGTGGCTGTTATAGGGGTTGGGGATAGTGTTGTAGGTGATATTGTCGTTGATGTTGTTTTTGAGAAAGTTGATCAGGGCTCGCTCCATTCTCTCAACATTAGGTTTTCTTTCAGGACCAAGTTGGTAAGTGTTCTCTGCCTTTGGGAGGCTGTTGGTGTTGTTGTTTTGTTGGTGTTGTTGTTTTGTTGGTGCTGTTGTTTTTTTGGTGTTGTTTCTTTGTTGGTGTTGTTGTTTTGTTGGTCTTATTTTGTTGATGTTGTTGTTTTGTTGGTGTTGTTGTTTTGTTGGTGTTGTTGTTTTGTTGATGTTGTTGTTTTGTTGATGTTGTTGTTTTGTTGGTGTTGTTGTTTTGTTGGTGTTGTTTTGTCGGTGTTGTTGCTTTGTTGGTGTTGTTGTTTTGTTGGTCTTGTTTTGTTGATGTTGTTTTGTTTGTGTTGTTTTGTTGGTGTTGTTTTGTTGGTGTTGTTTTGTTGGTGTTGTTGTTTTGTTGGTGTTGTTGTTTTGTTGGTGTTGTTGTTTTGTTGGTGTTGTTGTTTTTTTGGTGTTTTTGTTTTTTTGGTGTTGTTGTTTTCTTGGTGTTGTTTTGTTGGTGTTGTGGTTTTGTTAGCCTCGAAACTCTACGGGGTTAATGCCACTATAATAATATTCGTTTTTGTATTGTATTGTATTGTATTGGTGTTGTTGTTTTGTTGGTGTTGTTTTGTCGGTGTTGTTGTTTTGTTGGTGTTGTTGTTTTGTTGGTTTTGTTTTGTCGGTGTTTTTGTTTTGTCGGTGTTGTTGTTTTGTTGGTGTTGTTTTGTTGGGGTTGTTGTTTTTTTGGTGTTGTTGTTTTGTAGGTGTTGTTGTTTTGTTGGTGTTGTTTTGTTGGTGTTGTTGTTTTGTTGGTGTTGTTGTTTTGTTGGTGTTTTTGTTTTGTTGGTGTTGTTGTTTTTTTGGTGTTGTTGTTTTTTTGGTGTTGTTGTTTGCTTGGTGTTGTTTTGTTGGTGTTGTTGTTTTGTTAGCCTCGAAACTCTACGGGGTTAATGCCACTATACTAATATTCGTTTTTGTATTTTATTGTATTGTATTAGTGTTGTTGTTTTAATGGTGTTGTTTTGTCGGTGTTGTTGTTTTGTTGGTGTTGTTGTTTTGTTGGTTTTGTTTTGTCGGTGTTTTTGTTTTGTCGGTGTTGTTGTTTTGTTGGCGTTGTTGTTTTGTTGGGGTTGTTGTTTTGTTGGTGTTGTTTTGTTGGTGTTGTTGTTTTATTGGTGTTGTTGTTTTGTTGGTGTTGTTTTGTTGGTGTTGTTGTTTTGTAGGTGTTGTTGTTTTGTTGGTGTTGTTTTGTTGGTGTTGTTGTTTTGTTGGTGTTGTTGTTTTGTTGGTGTTGTTGTTTTGTTGGTGTTTTTGTTTTGTTGGTGTTGTTGTTTTGTTGGCGTTGTTGTTTTGTTGGTGTTGTTGTTTTGTTGGTGTTGTTTTTTTGGTCTTGTTTTGTCGATGTTGTTGTTTTGTTGATGTTGTTTTGTTGGTGTTGTTTTAACGGTGTTGTTGTTTTGTTAGTTTTGTTGTTTTGTTGTTGTTTTGTTTGTGTGTTGATTGATTTTTTAATTGGTTTTTAAGTTTTGTCGTCAAAACTATATAAGGTTGTAATCCTCATATAAAACCATGATCCCACAAAAGCTTTAAAAAATTATCTTCTTGAACTTTTATTGTTCGAATGTGAATTTAATGAAAATTATTATTTTTCAAATCTTTAAAATTTCCCACAACCCTCACAACACTTCTAACTCATTTCACAAACCCTCCAACAACAAAGACTCCGACTACCCATAAAACTATTGGAAACCCACCAACAACAAGAACTCCGACTACCCATAAAACTATTGGAAACCCACCAACAACAAGAACTCCGACTACCCATAAAACTATTGGAAACCCACCAACAACAAGAACTCCGACTACCCATAAAACTATTGGAAACCCACCAACAACAAGAACTCCGACTACCCATAAAACTATTGGAAACCCACCAACAACAAGAACTCCGACTACCCATAAAACTATTGGAAAGCTCCCAAACCCCCAAGTTATCTATTTGAGCCCTTTGCAAAATCTTAGAAGCTTTTGAAAAACCATTAACTCTTCCTCTCCCAGACAAAAATATTTCACAAAAACTTCTCACAACCCCCGAACACCCCAAACCACAACAACCGTTGAAATACTAAAACTTGAAACACAAAAAAAAAACACCCAAAACCCACTAGTGACTGAGAAAAGACTGGTCAGTTCTGAAAGAGAAAGCCACGCTAGGTCTCCTGTGGGTGCTTGTGGATAACCTCCTCACACTCAGACGACGAAGGTTGGGGGTGAGGTGGGGGAAAAAGGTAGTGTTGAAGTGGGGTGGATCAAGGTGGGGTGGATTGAGAAGGGGAGGAAGTAGGTGGGATGTGGGTTGGGAGGAAGATTGAATGTTAGATTGGAAAACAGAGTGGAAATTTGATGAGGGGTTGGAGTGGAAAATGAATTGGGTTTGAGGTGTAAAGTGGGTGATGGAGTGACGAGTGGAAGGGGCGTTGGAAGGGGGGGTGGAGTTGAGAAGGTTTCCAGAAATTTCTTGAGTTGAAAACCGACGCACCGAATAGCTGTTTTGAAAGGTTTTCAACTGTGGTTGTTGCTGTTGTTGCTGTTGTTCCTTACGAAAAGGCTCACTGATTTGTTGAGTTGAAAGAAGTTGTTGCTGGGGCGTTGAGGTTGTTTGTTCACTCCCACCTTTGTCTCCTCGTTGTCTTCCTCTTTCTACCACTTCTTTTTTTTTTGTCTTCCCTTCTTCTCCTACTTCTTTTTTTTCTTCTACATTTAATTTTTCTCTTTCTTTTTCTTCTTCTTTCTCTTTGTCTTTTCCTTCTTCTGCTTTTTCTTTTTTTTTGTCTTCTCTTCCAACCTCTTTTTTTGTTTCTTCCATAGAAAACTCTTTTTTGTATCTTAAATTAAAACGAAGATTATATTCTTTTTGTATCAAATCAAAAAAAAAACAACAACATTGAAAACACCTCCAGCAACAACGCTACCACCAACCAATAAAACCTCTACAGAACCAGCAATATCACCAAGAACAACAACAACAACAACAACAATAACAATACCATCAACAACATCAACAACCACAAATACAATACAACACCAATAACAACCCCCACAACCAAAAATACCATACAATACCAACAACAACACCAACAATAACACCAACAAAACCAACAACAACATCAACAACCCCAAATGCAGTACAACACTGATAACAAAACCAAAATCAAGAATACCATCAACAACACTAACAACAACAGTCAATGCCAAAGTTGGACGATCAAGAACTTTCAAAGATGGTCTCCCACAATGATCAGTATCGTCCCCCTTGCTCTTTGTCATATATATTAATGATCTCCTGATGCAATTTGAAGACACAACCCTCGTGAGTGCCTAGGCCGCTGACCTGGCGATTGCATGCAGCGGAAGGAATAAAATTGATGAGACAAAGAAGCTTCAAAAAGAAGTTGACAAGGTAGTGAAATGGAGTGATCATGCTCGTCTCACACTTATTACAAACAAGTGTGAGGTCTCTTTCTTCAGCCTATGCACAGCTGAAGCGTCCTGGTAACCGCATTTCACAATCAGAGGTTTACCCCTTTCTTTCAACGTGGCTCCTACCTTTTTAGGCGTTCAATACGACCAACAGCTCACTTTCAGTGAGCACGCTAAAAAGGTATGCCAGGCTGTGACCAAAAGGACGAATATTCTCCGTGTCCTTGGGGGCACAACTTGAGGATAGCCACCAGTAGACTTGAAAACGATCTACATCGCCACTCAAAGATCTTTGGCCGATAATGGTTCGCAAGCCTGAGCTCCCTGGTTGTCGAAATCCAACGTAGGGAAGCTCGAAAATGCTCAGCTGAACGCAGCTAGAGCCATCACTGGTCACCTAAGGTCAACCTCTGGAGAATTTGTTTTAAGAGATGCACATCTCACTCCACTGGAAGCAAGATACAAGACCCTGTCACTTCTTAAGGCGGATAGTTGGCTACAACAGGCTAACACTGACCTCTGGAGACTGACCTTTGACCGACAGGCCCCACAAAGGCTGGTGAAAAAAGATTGGCGGGAATTAACAACACCGGTTTTAAGGGAACTTAATTTGTTTTTTCAACACCAAACCGGCGAAGCGAGGCTCCCACCTCCTTGGGACCGCCCACCCCCAGCCCCCGTCTACATGACACCAGCGAACAAGTCGATGCCCCAAAACGTCCAACTCGAAAAGGCCCAACGAGCCATCGAAGAAATAGGTCATAGTGATCTCCAAATCTACACAGATGATACCAAAAACGGTGGAGCTGGCATGATCATAACCAGAAACAAAAAAAATCTCCACCGTTGGCACGCATCTACAGGGGCGCACAGCAGTGCCTACTCGGCAGAAAAAGCAGCGCTAGAAGCTGCTTTGAAGTGGCTAGAGAGTGAAAATGATTGGCACAGGGCGGTTATTGTCTGTGATTGCAAATCACTAGTTGAAGCCACAGGCAACCCACACCAAGCCGACCTGACCATTGTCATTCTTCAACGGTCCATTGCCAGAATTATTTGCTCCAAAAAGTGACTCATCGTCTGGGTCCCCGGACACTGTAACCTTTGAGGCAACGAGTTGGCAGACTCAGAAGTCAAGCGGGGATCCACTTTACCACAACCGGCCAAACGGCACTTGGACCGAAAGACTAAGAATGCGGTGAGCCATCGGGAAGACAAACCACTTCCGAGCAGCTACCACCATTTTCTGGACGTGTACATCACCAACACAAACCAAATCAAGGAAAGCACCCCCAACAAGGCAGAAGAGACCTATCTGGTCAGGTTCCGAAGCGGACACCACCCAAGCCTCCGCCGATAACTGCACTCATAGGAAAAACCGAGTCTAACCTCTGTCGACTCTGTGAAAAATCAGCTGAACACCTCTAGCTCAAATGCCCAGCTTTGGCAAGGGCCCGCTTCTGCCACAACATCGGGACCTTCCATGATGAACTTGTGCTCCTTCCACAACCAGCTTTAGCGCATCTGAGTATTAAGATGCTTAAGATAAACAACATAAATACAATACAATAAAAATAATAATATTATTATAGAATACAATACAATACAATACAAACAAGAAAATTATTATAGTGGCATCAACCCCGTAGAGATTCGAGGTCACTCAAAATGTCTCATTATTAAAACTATTGTGAAAAAATAAAAATAGAATTAAATAAGTAAATAAATGAAAATAGAAATAAATTATTTCTATTAAAAAAACAGTATTATTGTTATGATGGAGGGAATGATTTAGTGAACAGGTAGGTCTTCAGAGATCGACAAAATGATTTTGTTGAACTTGAAGATTTTAAACTGTTAGGCAGGTTGTTCCACAACTTAGGTCCGCTGAAGCTGAACCTTCTTAATCCTAATGATTTTAGCTTGTGCTTGTTGGGAACAACGTCCTTTGACTTAGCCAATCTCAATCTTTGTTTTTCCGGCAGACTAACAACTGGAACTAGTCACGTGTCAGAAACGCAGGACCCTCGTTGGACAAGCACTTATACATCTGCAGAGCAATTTTATACTCAATCCTTTCATCAATTTTCAGCCAGTGAAGCTCCTTGAGTACAGGGGTAATATGATCATATTTTCTAACTCCTGTAAGGAGCCTGGTTGTTGTATTGATTATGGATTGAATACTCTGCGTTGCTACCTTAGGTAAGCTGACTAAAACCATTTTGCCATAGACTTAAAACTAAGGCCGATGCAAGTGTTTTCAAGGAGTCCATTGTCAAACATCCCTTGATGGATCTTATTTGACGCAGAGAGGTAAAACACATCTGTATTGTTTTTGATATCTGCGTTGACATCGTGAGGTCTCTATCCATGGATATTCCCAAGTTCCTTACAGATTTTGATGGAAAGATGTTGCTTTCTGATACACGGAGAGAATAGCTCGGAATATTTTTCAGATTCCGACGAGAAGAGAACCTAATCACTTCAGTCTTCTCACTGTTGAGATTGAGGCAATTGGCTCTCATCCAAGATGCGATTTCATCTACACACTCAGACAGTCTCATCTGCAATTCTTCTGTGCCTTCATTATTGCAGTGGCCATATATTTGAGTGTCATCGGCATATTGATGAAATCCCAGCTTGTATTTCAAAACTATTCTTTCAAGGTCTCCAGTGTATAGAAAAAACAACAATGGTCCAAGAACAGATCCTTGTGGGATACCCACTGAAGAGTCAACAAAATCTGATTTTGTCCCACTGCAGCGTACATTGAAAGATCTGTCACTCAAGTAGTGCTTGAATCATTCCAGTGTAAGACCTTCAAAACCATCTGTGCTTTCTAGCCGTTTTAACAAAATATTGTGATCAACTAAGTCAAAGGCAGCTGGCAGGTCTAACAGTATGAAGAAGGAGAGCTTGCCATCATCGGCTGCACCAAGAATGTCTGAATACACTTTTGTGACAGCCGTTTCAGTGGAATGATGACGACGGTAAGCTGATTGGTGGGTGGGGAGAAGATTTGAATTATTTAAATAGCTCATGACTGTTGAGAACAAGCCTTTCTGAGATCTTGGACAAAACAGGCAGATTAGAGATGGGTCTGTAGGATGAAGCAACGTTATGATCAAGACTAGGCTTTTTCAACAGTGGTGTAACCTGAGCCGATTTCCAAGACTTTGGGACGATTCTCTCTGAAAAAAACTGGTTGACAATACTTTTTACAAAAGGTAAAATCATTCCTGAAATCTTTTTCAAAAGCCAAGTGGGCATTGGATCAGACGCAAACTGTTTATTGGGAAGCCTCTGAATAGCCTTGAGAAGCTCATTCTCATCCACATCCTGGAGCCTACTAAGACCGCCTTCTTGTGCATGAGCTAAATAAATGGGTTGTTCTCTGGCTCGGATTGAGTTCCTCGCTGACTCAACTTTCCTCAACAAAAATGATTGGACTTCAAAGGGCTGAATTCCGTCTACACAGACTTTTGTAGAGTTTCTTCTGACCCAGTCATGCAGCAAAATCATTCTCACTCTTGGTCCTCATGTAGATCCTTTCTAGACTCCTTTTCAGACATTTCGAAGTACGACACTCCCGATCAAACCATGGATCAGAAGGTCTTTCATGTATTCTAACGGTCTTAAAGGGAATCATCTTGTCAAGGATCTCTGACAGAGTGGAATTATGGAAGTCAGAAGGTGATTCCACATCAAGACTCGTGGCAGCTGAAAGCAGAGACAGCTTTAGTTCTGAAATAAACTTTTCAGTGTCCAAAAAATTCCAACGTCTAATTTGGAGCTGTCGATAGATGGGAGGTGGTTTGAGCATCTCACAACTGCACAGAAGCAGCTTGTGATCAAAAATGCCACTATCAATATAATTGATGTTTACACTCTTTCTGGATGCTATCACATCAAGCCATCCTCCTTGGTTATGGGTGGGTTGGTTTGTGGACGAATCAAAACCACGGGATTTTGAAATGTTTAAACATGTTTGTGCATTTGTGTTGTCGGACTGCTCCAAGTGGAAATTGAAATCACCCAGAATCAAAACCTCTTCATTGTATGTGGCCAGAATACCCAAGGTGTTTTCAAATTCCTTGTAAAACAATGAAGAAGCAGCAACTGTGCGATAAACAACCAATCCGATGACTGATTTGGAGCTTGAGCTTATTCTCACACACAGATGTTCAAAACTGGCAGTTGAAGTTAACTTCAATAGCATTCCTCGGAACCTGGAGTTGAAAGCCACTGCCACTCCTCCATGGTTGGTGAACAGGGTGTTCACTGACTCGGGAAGTTTTGGCCTTGCTTTCTCGAAGACCACAAGACCCCGGCTCCGCAGCTTACTTATGCTGATTGACTCCGGGTCATGCCAAGTTTCTGCCAGAAACATCACATCCATTTTATAGTCTTAAATTAATTCTACCACATCTTCCTATTCATTATTCAGTGATCCTACGTTCTGAAACCCAATTAAAACTGGAGATCCAGTCTTCTGAGCCTGGTGGCGTCTTGAAACAAGTGGAATCAGTTCATGGCGGTCTTTATTGTGTCTGGCGCACCTTTCTTTGACTTTCCTACCTGCTCTTTTTCCTCGGTAGTGCCACTTCTTCTAACTTTTGCCGATTCCAAGACGATTTATCGCTAATCGGGTTTCCAGAGGCAAGATCACACTGGGATTATTGTACAAAAATAAATCT
The DNA here is from genome assembly GCA_947562095.1 of Branchellion lobata. Classification (NCBI taxonomy): domain Eukaryota; kingdom Metazoa; phylum Annelida; class Clitellata; order Hirudinida; family Piscicolidae; genus Branchellion; species Branchellion lobata. The sequence continues at coordinate 2,860,695 of OX387255.1, read as the reverse complement.
ACCATTCAAATAACGAAAAAACCCGTGAATAAAGAAATGCTACTAACATTGGTGTAGCAAAAAATTTATCCGATAAAGAAATTTGAGATAGAAACTTACACTAACACCGTCTTACGAGTTTGAGAAATATCAGAAAATTGTAGAAATAAATGATGATGAAATAAAGCACTACAACTTTCAGTCAAGACCAGTCGTGACAAGAAATGTGGACAAGCCATCAAAATGCGGTTGCTATGGAGACCGTTTAATGTGCAATTGGTTGTCAAGTGATGGTGGGTGAGAAAATTGTGGTGGTGATGGTAGTGATGATGACGACGACGACGACGACGATGATAATGATGATGATGATGATGATGATGATGATGATGATGATGATGATGATGATGATGATGATGATGATGATGATGATGATGATGATGATGATGATGATGATGATGATGATGATGATGATGATGATGATGATGATGATGATGATGATGATGATGATGATGATGATGATGATGATGATGATGATGATGATGATGATGATGATGATGATGATGATGATGATGATGATGATGATGATGATGATGATGATGATGATGATGATGATGATGATGATGATGATGATGATGATGATGATGATGATGATGATGATGATGATGATGATGATGATGATGATGATGATGATGATGATGATGATGATGATGATGATGATGATGATGATGATGATGATGATGATGATGATGATGATGATGATGATGATGATGATGATGATGATGATGATGATGATGATGATGATGATGATGATGATGATGATGATGATGATGATGATGATGATGATGATGATGATGATGATGATGATGATGATGATGATGATGATGATGATGATGATGATGATGATGATGATGATGATGATGATGATGATGATGATGATGATGATGATGATGATGATGATGATGATGATGATGATGATGATGATGATGATGATGATGATGATGATGATGATGATGATGATGATGATGATGATGATGATGATGATGATGATGATGATGATGATGATGATGATGATGATGATGATGATGATGATGATGATGATGATGATGATGATGATGATGATGATGATGATGATGATGATGATGATGATGATGATGATGATGATGATGATGATGATGATGATGATGATGATGATGATGATGATGATGATGATGATGATGATGATGATGATGATGATGATGATGATGATGATGATGATGATGATGATGATGATGATGATGATGATGATGATGATGATGATGATGATGATGATGATGATGATGATGATGATGATGATGATGATGATGATGATGATGATGATGATGATGATGATGATGATGATGATGATGATGATGATGATGATGATGATGATGATGATGATGATGATGATGATGATGATGATGATGATGATGATGATGATGATGATGATGATGATGATGATGATGATGATGATGATGATGATGATGATGATGATGATGATGATGATGATGATGATGATGATGAGGATGTGAGGATGTGAGGATGTGAGAATGTGAGGATGTGAGGATGTGATGATGTGAGGATGTGAGGATGAGAGGATGTGAGGATGTAAGGAGGTGAGGATGTGAGGATGTGAGGATGTGAGGATGTGAGGATGTGAGGATGTGAGGATGTGAGGATGTGAGAATGTGAGGATGTGAGGATGTGAAGATGTGAGGATGTGAGGATGTGAGGATGTGAGGATGTGAGGATGTGAGGATGTGAGGATGTGAGGATGTGAGGATGTGAGAATATCAGAATGTGAGGATGTGAGAATGTGAGGATGTGAGGATGTGAAGATGTGAGGATGTGAGAATGTGAGGATGATAGGATGTGAGGATGTGAGGATGTGAGGCTGTGAGGATGTGAGGATGTGAAGATGTGAGGATGTGAGAATGTGAGGATGTTAGGATGTGAGGATGAGAGGATGTGAGGATGTGAGGATGAGAATGTGAAGATTTGAGGATGTGAGGATGAAAGGATGTGAGGATGTGAAGATGTGAGAATGTGAGGATGTTAGGATGTGAGGATGTGAGGATATGAGGATGTGAGGATGTGAGGATGTGGGGATGTGAGGATGTGAGGATGTGAGGATGTAAGGATGTGAGGAAGTGAGGATGTGAGGATGTGAGGATGAGAGGATGAGAAGGTGAGGATGTTAGAATGTGAGGATGTGAGGATGTGAGGCTGTGAGGATGCGAGGATGTGAAAGTGAGGATGAGAATGTTAGGATGTGAGAATGTGAAAATGAGAAGATGTGAGGATGTGAGGATGAGAATGTGAAGAAGTGAGGATGTGAGGATGAAAGGATGTGAGGATGTGAAGATGTGAGGATGTGAGGATGTTAGGATGTGAGGATGTGAGGATGTGAGGATGTGAGGATGTGAGGATGTGAGGATGTGAGGATGTGAAGATTTGAGGATGTGAGGATGTGAGGATGTGAGGATGTGAGGATGTGAGGATGTGAAGATGTGAGGATGTGAGGATGTGAGAATGTGAGGATGTGAGGATGAAAGGATGTGAGGATGTGAGGATGTGAGGATGTGAAGATGTGAGGATGTGAGGATGTGAGGATGTGAGGATGTGAGGATGTGAGGATGTGAGGATGTGAGGATGTGAGGATGTGAGGATGTGAGGATGTGAGGAGGAGAGGATGTGAGGATGTGAGAATGTGAGGAGGTGAGGCTGTGAGGATGTGAAAATGTGAAGATGTGAGGATGTGAGGATGTAAGGATGTGAGGATGTGAGGATGTGAGGATGTGAGGATGTGAGGATGTGAGGATGTGAGGATGTGAGGACGTGAGGATGTGAGGATGTGAGGATGTGAGGAGGTGAGGATGTGAGGAAGTGAGGATGTGAGGATGTGAGGATGTGAGGATGTGAGGATGTGAAGATGTGAGGATGTGAGGATGTGAGGATATGAGGATGTGAGGATATGAGGACGTGAGGATGTGAGGATATGAGGATGTGAGGATTTGAGGATGTGAGGATGTGAGGATTTGAGGATGTGAGGCTGTGAGGAGGTGAGGATGTGAGGATGTGAGGACGTGAGGATGTGAGCATGTGAGGATGAGAGGATGTGAGGATGTGAGGATGTGAGGATGTGAGGATGTGAGGATGAGAGGATGTGAGGATGTGAAGAGGTGAGGATGTGAGGATGTGTGGATGTTAGGATGTGAGGATGTAAGAATGTGAGGATGTGAGGATGTGAGGATGTGAGGATGTGAGGATGTGAGGATGTGAAGATATAAGGATGTGAGGATGTGAGGAGGTGAGGATGTGAGGATGTGAGAATGTGAGAAGGTGAGGATGTGAGGGTGTGAGGATGTGAGGATGTGAAGATGTGAGGATGTGAGGATGTGAGGATGTGAGGATGTGAGGATGTGAGGATGTGAGAATGTGAGGATGTGAGGATGTGAGGATGTGAGGATGTGAGGATGTGAGGATGTGAGGATGTGAGGAGGAGAGGATGTGAGGATGTGAGAATGTGAGGATGTGAGGATGTGAGGATGTGAGGATGTGAAGATGTGAGGATGTGAGGATGTAAGGATGTGAGGATGTGAGGATGTGAGGATGTGAGGAGGTGAGGATGTGAGGATGTGAGGATGTGAGAATGTGAGGATGTGAGGATGTGAGGATGTGAGGATGTGAGGATGAGAGGATGTGAGGATGTGAGGAGGTGAGGATGTGAGGATGTGAGGATGTGAGGATGTGAAAATGTGAAGAGGAGAGGATGTGAGAATGTGAGGATGTGAGGATGTGAGGATGTGAGGATGTGAGTATGTGAAGATGTGAGGATGTGAGGATGTAAGGATGTGAGAATGTGAGGATGTGAGGATGTGAGAATGTGAAGATGTGAAGATGAAAGGATGTGAGGATGTGAGGATGTGAGGATGTGAAGATGTGAGGATGTGAGGATGTGAGGATGTGAGGATGTGAGGATGTGAAGATGTAAGGATGTGAGGATGTGAGGATGTGAGGATGTGAGGATGTGAGGAGGAGAGGATGTGAGGATGTGAGGATGTGAAGATGTGAGGATGTGAGGATGTGAGGATGTGAAGATGTGAGGATGTGAGGATGTAAGGATGTGAGGATGTGTGGATGTGAGGATGTGAGGATGTGAGGATGTGAGGATGTGAGGATGTGAGGACGTGAGGATGTGAGGATGTGAGGATGTGAGGATGTGAGGATGTGAGGAAGTGAGGATGTGAGGATGTGAGGATGTGAGGATGTGAGGATGTGAAGATGTGAGGATGTGAAGATGTGAGGATGTGAGGATGTGAGGATGTGAGGACGTGAGGATGTGAGGATATGAGGAGGTGAGGATTTGAGGATGTGAGGATGTGAGGATGTGAGGATGTGAGGATGTGAGGAGGTGAGGATGTGAGGATGTGAGGATGTGAGGATGTGAGGATGTGAGGATGAGAAGATGTGAGGATGTGAGGATGTGAGGATGTGAGGATGTGAGGATGAGAGGATGTGAGGATGTGAAGAGGTGAGGATGTGAGGATGTGAGGATGTTAGGATGTGATGATGTGAGAATGTGAGGATGTGAGGATGTGAGGATGTGAGGATGTGAGAATGTGAGGATGTGAGGATAAAAGGATGTGAGGATGTGAGGATGTGAGGATGTGAAGATGTGAGGATGTGAGGATGTGAGGATGTGAGGATGTGAGGATGTGAGGATGTGAGGATGTGAGGATGTGAGGATGTGAGGATGTGAGGATGTGAGGAGGAGAGGATGTGAGGATGTGAGAATGTGAGGAGGTGAGGCTGTGAGGATGTGAAAATGTGAAGATGTGAGGATGTGAGGATGTAAGGATGTGAGGATGTGAGGATGTGAGGATGTGAGGATGTGAGGATGTGAGGATGTGAGGATGTGAGGACGTGAGGATGTGAGGATGTGAGGATGTGAGGATGTGAGGATGTGAAGATGTGAGGATGTGAGGATGTGAGGATGTGAGGATGTGAGGATGTGAAGATGTGAGGATGTGAGGATGTGAGGATATGAGGATGTGAGGATATGAGGACGTGAGGATGTGAGGATATGAGGATGTGAGGATTTGAGGATGTGAGGATGTGAGGATTTGAGGATGTGAGGCTGTGAGGAGGTGAGGATGTGAGGATGTGAGGACGTGAGGATGTGAGCATGTGAGGATGAGAGGATGTGAGGATGTGAGGATGTGAGGATGTGAGGATGTGAGGATGAGAGGATGTGAGGATGTGAAGAGGTGAGGATGTGAGGATGTGTGGATGTTAGGATGTGAGGATGTAAGAATGTGAGGATGTGAGGATGTGAGGATGTGAGGATGTGAGGATGTGAGGATGTGAAGATATAAGGATGTGAGGATGTGAGGAGGTGAGGATGTGAGGATGTGAGAATGTGAGAAGGTGAGGATGTGAGGGTGTGAGGATGTGAGGATGTGAAGATGTGAGGATGTGAGGATGTGAGGATGTGAGGATGTGAGGATGTGAGGATGTGAGAATGTGAGGATGTGAGGATGTGAGGATGTGAGGATGTGAGGATGTGAGGATGTGAGGATGTGAGGAGGAGAGGATGTGAGGATGTGAGAATGTGAGGATGTGAGGATGTGAGGATGTGAGGATGTGAAGATGTGAGGATGTGAGGATGTAAGGATGTGAGGATGTGAGGATGTGAGGATGTGAGGAGGTGAGGATGTGAGGATGTGAGGATGTGAGAATGTGAGGATGTGAGGATGTGAGGATGTGAGGATGTGAGGATGAGAGGATGTGAGGATGTGAGGAGGTGAGGATGTGAGGATGTGAGGATGTGAGGATGTGAAAATGTGAAGAGGAGAGGATGTGAGAATGTGAGGATGTGAGGATGTGAGGATGTGAGGATGTGAGTATGTGAAGATGTGAGGATGTGAGGATGTAAGGATGTGAGAATGTGAGGATGTGAGGATGTGAGAATGTGAGGATGTGAAGATGAAAGGATGTGAGGATGTGAGGATGTGAGGATGTGAAGATGTGAGGATGTGAGGATGTGAGGATGTGAGGATGTGAGGATGTGAAGATGTAAGGATGTGAGGATGTGAGGATGTGAGGATGTGAGGATGTGAGGAGGAGAGGATGTGAGGATGTGAGGATGTGAAGATGTGAGGATGTGAGGATGTGAGGATGTGAAGATGTGAGGATGTGAGGATGTAAAGATGTGAGGATGTGTGGATGTGAGGATGTGAGGATGTGAGGATGTGAGGATGTGAGGATGTGAGGACGTGAGGATGTGAGGATGTGAGGATGTGAGGATGTGAGGATGTGAGGAAGTGAGGATGTGAGGATGTGAGGATGTGAGGATGTGAGGATGTGAAGATGTGAGGATGTGAAGATGTGAGGATGTGAGGATGTGAGGATGTGAGGACGTGAGGATGTGAGGATATGAGGAGGTGAGGATTTGAGGATGTGAGGATGTGAGGATGTGAGGATGTGAGGATGTGAGGAGGTGAGGATGTGAGGATGTGAGGATGTGAGGATGTGAGGATGTGAGGATGAGAAGATGTGAGGATGTGAGGATGTGAGGATGTGAGGATGTGAGGATGAGAGGATGTGAGGATGTGAAGAGGTGAGGATGTGAGGATGTGAGGATGTTAGGATGTGAGGATGTGAGAATGTGAGGATGTGAGGATGTGAGGATGTGAGGATGTGAGAATGTGAGGATGTGAGGATAAAAGGATGTGAGGATGTGAGGAGGTGAGGATGTGAGGATGTGAGAATGTGAGAAGGTGAGGATGTGAGGATGTGAGGATGTGAGGATGTGAAGATGTGAGGATGTGAGGATGTGAGGATGTGAGGATGTGAGGATGTGAGGATGTGAGGATGTGAGAATGTGAGGATGTGAGGATGTGAGGATGTGAGAATGTGAGGATGAGAGGATGTGAGGAGGTGAGAGGGTGAGGATGTGAGGATGTGAGGATGTGAGGATATGAGGATGTGAGGATGTGAGGATGTGAGAATGTGAGGATGTGAGGATGTGAAGATGTGAGGATGTGAGGATGTGAGGATGTGAGGATGTGAGGATGTGAGGATGTGAGAATATCAGGATGTGAGGATGTGAGGATGTGAGGATGTGAGGATGTGAGGATGAGAGGATGTGAGGATGTGAGGAGGTGAGTATGTGAGGATGTGAGGATGTGAGGATGTGAGGATGTGAGAATGTGAGGATGTGAGGATGTGAGGATGTGATAATGTGAGGATGAGAGGATGTGAGGATGTGAGGAGGTGAGAATGTGAGGATGTGAGGATGTGAGGATGTGAGAATAAGAGGATGTGAGGATGTGAGGATGTGAGGGTGTGAGGATGTGAGGATGTGAGGATGTGAGGATGTGAGGATATGAGGATGTGAAGATGTGAGGATGTGAGGATGTGAGGATGTGAGGATGTGAGGATGTGAAGATGTGAAGATGTGAGGATGTGAGGATGTGAGAATGTGAGGATGTGAGGATGAAAGGATGTGAGGATGTGAGGATGTGAGGATGTGAAGATGTGAGGATGTGAGGATGTGAGGATGTGAGGATGTGAGGATGTGAGGATGTGAGGATGTGAGGATGTGAGGATGTGAGGATGTGAGGGTGTGAGGATGTGAGGAGGAGAGGATGTGAGGATGTGAGAAAGTGAGGATGTGAGGATGTGAGGATGTGAGGATGTGAAGATGTGAAGAGGTGAGGATGTGAGGATGTGAGGATGTGAGGATATGAGGATGAGAGGATGTGAGGATGTGAATAGGTGAGGATGTGAGGATGTGAGGATGTTAGGATGTGAGGATGTAAGAATGTGAGGATGTGAGGATGTGAGGATGTGAGGATGTGAGGATGTGAGGATGTGAGGATGTTAGGATGTGAGGATGTGAGGATGTGAGGATGTGAGGATGTGAGGATGTGAGGATGTGAGGATGTGAGGATTTGAGGATGTGAGGATGTGAGGATGTGAGGATGTGAGGATGTGAGGATGTGAAGATGTGAGGATGTGAGGATGTGAGAATGTGAGGATGTGAGGATGAAAGGATGTGAGGATGTGAGGATGTGAGGATGTGAAGATGTGAGGATGTGAGGATGTGAAGATGTGAGGATGTGAGGATGTAAGGATGTGAGGATGTGAGGATGTGAGGATGTGAGGATGTGAGGATGTGAGGAGGAGAGGATGTGAGGATGTGAGAATGTGAGGATGTGAGGATGTGAGGATGTGAGGATGTGAAGATGTGAGGATGTGAGGATGTAAGGATGTGAGGATGTGAGGATGTGAGGATGTGAGGATGTGAGGATGTGAGGATGTGAGGATGTGAGGACGTGAGGATGTGAGGATGTGAGGATGTGAGGATGTGAGGATGTGAGGAAGTGAGGATGTGAGGATGTGAGGATGTGAGGATGTGAGGATGTGAAGATGTGAGGATGTGAGGATGTGAGGATATGATGATGTGAGGATGTGAGGACGTGAGGATGTGAGGATATGAGGATGTGAGGATGTGAGGATGTGATAATGTGAGGATGAGAGGATGTGAGGATGTGAGGAGGTGAGAATGTGAGGATGTGAGGATGTGAGGATGTGAGGATATGAGGATGTGAAGATGTGAGGATGTGAGGATGTGAGGATGTGAGGATGTGAGGATGTGAAGATGTGAAGATGTGAGGATGTGAGGATGTGAGAATGTGAGGATGTGAGGATGAAAGGATGTGAGGATGTGAGGATGTGAGGATGTGAAGATGTGAGGATGTGAGGATGTGAGGATGTGAGGATGTGAGGATGTGAGGATGTGAGGATGTGAGGATGTGAGGATGTGAGGATGTGAGGATGTGAGGGTGTGAGGATGTGAGGAGGAGAGGATGTGAGGATGTGAGAAAGTGAGGAAGTGAGGATGTGAGGATGTGAGGATGTGAAGATGTGAAGAGATGAGGTTGTGAGGATGTGAGGATGTGAGGATGTGAGGATGAGAGGATGTTAGGATGTGAATAGGTGAGGATGTGAGGATGTGAGGATGTTAGGATGTGAGGATGTAAGAATGTGAAGATGTGAGGATGTGAGGATGTGAGGATGTGAGGATGTGAGGATGTGAGGATGTTAGGACGTGAGGATGTGAGGATGTGAGGATGTGAGGATGTGAGGATGTGAGGATGTGAGGATGTGAGGATTTGAGGATGTGAGGATGTGAGGATGTGAGGATGTGAGGATGTGAGGATGTGAAGATGTGAGGATGTGAGGATGTGAGAATGTGAGGATGTGAGGATGAAAGGATGTGAGGATGTGAGGATGTGAGGATGTGAAGATGTGAGGATATGAGGATGTGAAGATGTGAGGATGTGAGGATGTAAGGATGTGAGGATGTGAGGATGTGAGGATGTGAGGATGTGAGGATGTGAGGAGGAGAGGATGTGAGGATGTGAGAATGTGAGGATGTGAGGATGTGAGGATGTGAGGATGTGAAGATGTGAGGATGTGAAGATGTGAGGATGTGAGGATGTGAGGATGTGAGGATGTGAGGATGTGAGGATGTGAGGATGTGAGGATGTGAGGATGTGAGGATGTGAGGATGTGAGGGTGTGAGGATGTGAGGAGGAGAGGATGTGAGGATGTGAGAAAGTGAGGATGTGAGGATGAAAGGATGTGAGGATGTGAGGATGTGAGGATGTGAAGATGTGAGGATGTGAGGATGTGAGGATGTGAGGATGTGAGGATGTGAGGATGTGAGGATGTGAGGATGTGAGGATGTGAGGATGTGAGGATGTGAGGGTGTGAGGATGTGAGGAGGAGAGGATGTGAGGATGTGAGAAAGTGAGGAAGTGAGGATGTGAGGATGTGAGGATGTGAAGATGTGAAGAGATGAGGTTGTGAGGATGTGAGGATGTGAGGATGTGAGGATGAGAGGATGTTAGGATGTGAATAGGTGAGGATGTGAGGATGTGAGGATGTTAGGATGTGAGGATGTAAGAATGTGAGGATGTGAGGATGTGAGGATGTGAGGATGTGAGGATGTGAGGATGTGAGGATGTTAGGACGTGAGGATGTGAGGATGTGAGGATGTGAGGATGTGAGGATGTGAGGATGTGAGGATGTGAGGATTTGAGGATGTGAGGATGTGAGGATGTGAGGATGTGAGGATGTGAGGATGTGAAGATGTGAGGATGTGAGGATGTGAGAATGTGAGGATGTGAGGATGAAAGGATGTGAGGATGTGAGGATGTGAGGATGTGAAGATGTGAGGATATGAGGATGTGAAGATGTGAGGATGTGAGGATGTAAGGATGTGAGGATGTGAGGATGTGAGGATGTGAGGATGTGAGGATGTGAGGAGGAGAGGATGTGAGGATGTGAGAATGTGAGGATGTGAGGATGTGAGGATGTGAGGATGTGAAGATGTGAGGATGTGAGGATGTAAGGATGTGAGGATGTGAGGATGTGAGGATGTGAGGATGTGAGGATGTGAGGATGTGAGGATGTGAGGATGTGAGGATAAAAGGATGTGAGGATGTGAGGAGGTGAGGATGTGAGGATGTGAGAATGTGAGAAGGTGAGGATGTGAGGGTGTGAGGATGTGAGGATGTGAAGATGTGAGGATGTGAGGAGGTGAGGATGTGAGGAGGTGAGGATGTGAGGATGTGAGGATGTGAGAATGTGAGGATGTGAGGATGTGAGGATGTGAGGATGTGAGGATGAGAGGATGTGAGGATGTGAAGAGGTGAGGATGTGAGGATGTGAGGATGTGAGGATGTGAGGATGTGAAGAGGAGAGGATGTGAGAATGTGAGGATGTGAGGATGTGAGGATGTGAGGATGTGAGTATGTGAAGATGTGAGGATGTGAGGATGTAAGGATGTGAGGATGTGAGGATGTGAGGATGTGAGAATGTGAGGATGTGAAGATGAAAGGATGTGAGGATGTGAGGATGTGAGGATGTGAAGATGTGAGGATGTGAGGATGTGAGGATGTGAGGATGTGAGGATGTGAAGATGTAAGGATGTGAGGATGTGAGGATGTGAGGATGTGAGGATGTGAGGAGGAGAGGATGTGAGGATGTGAGGATGTGAAGATGTGAGAATGTGAGGATGTGAGGATGTGAAGATGTGAGGATGTGAGGATGTAAGGATGTGAGGATGTGTGGATGTGAGGATGTGAGGATGTGAGGATGTGAGGATGTGAGGATGTGAGGACGTGAGGATGTGAGGATGTGAGGATGTGAGGATGTGAGGATGTGAGGAAGTTAGGATGTGAGGATGTGAGGATGTGAGGATGTGAGGATGTGAAGATGTGAGGATGTGAAGATGTGAGGATGTGAGGATGTGAGGATGTGAGGACGTGAGGATGTGAGGATATGAGGATGTGAGGATTTGAGGATGTGAGGATGTGAGGATGTGAGGATGTGAGGATGTGAGGAGGTGAGGATGTGAGGATGTGAGGATGTGAGGATGTGAGGATGTGAGGATGAGAAGATGTGAGGATGTGAGGATGTGAGGATGTGAGGATGTGAGGATGAGAGGATGTGAGGATGTGAAGAGGTGAGGATGTGAGGATGTGAGGATGTTAGGATGTGAGGATGTGAGAATGTGAGGATGTGAGGATGTGAGGATGTGAGGATGTGAGAATGTGAGGATGTGAGGATAAAAGGATGTGAGGATGTGAGGAGGTGAGGATGTGAGGATGTGAGAATGTGAGAAGGTGAGGATGTGAGGATGTGAGGATGTGAGGATGTGAAGATGTGAGGTTGTGAGGATGTGAGGATATGAGGATGTGAGGATGTGAGGATGTGAGGATGTGAGAATGTGAGGATGTGAGGATGTGAGGATGTGAGAATGTGAGGATGAGAGGATGTGAGGAGGTGAGGAGGTGAGGATGTGAGGATGTGAGGATGTGAGGATATGAGGATGTGAGGATGTGGGGATGTGAGAATGTGAGGATGTGAGGATGTGAAGATGTGAGGATGTGAGGATGTGAGGATGTGAGGATGTGAGGATGTGAGGATGTGAGAATATCAGGATGTGAGGATGTGAGGATGTGAGGATGTGAGGATGTGAGGATGAGAGGATGTGAGGATGTGAGGAGGTGAGTATGTGAGGATGTGAGGATGTGAGGATGTGAGGATGTGAGAATGTGAGGATGTGAGAATGTGAGGATGTGATAATGTGAGGATGAGAGGATGTGAGGATGTGAGGAGGTGAGAATGTGAGGATGTGAGGATGTGAGGATGTGAGAATGTGAGGATGTGAGGATGTGAGGATGTGAGGGTGTGAGGATGTGAGGATGTGAGGATGTGAGGATGTGAGGATATGAGGATGTGAAGATGTGAGGATGTGAGGATGTGAGGATGTGAGGATGTGAGGATGTGAAAATGTGAAGATGTGAGGATGTGAGGATGTGAGAATGTGAGGATGTGAGGATGAAAGGATGTGAGGATGTGAGGATGTGAGGATGTGAAGATGTAAGGATGTGAGGATAAGAGGATGTGAGGATGTGAGGATGTGAGGATGTGAGGATGTGAGGATGTGAGGATGTGAGGATGTGAGGGTGTGAGGATGTGAGGAGGAGAGGATGTGAGGATGTGAGAAAGTGAGGATGTGAGGATGTGAGGATGTGAGGATGTGAAGATGTGAAGAGGTGAGGATGTGAGGATGTGAGGATGTGAGGATGTGAGGATGAGAGGATGTGAGGATGTGAATAGGTGAGGATGTGAGGATGTGAGGATGTTAGGATGTGAGGATGTAAGAATGTGAGGATGTGAGGATGTGAGGATGTGAGGATGTGAGGATGTGAGGATGTGAGGATGTTAGGATGTGAGGATGTGAGGATGTGAGGATGTGAGGATGTGAGGATGTGAGGATGTGAGGATGTGAGGATTTGAGGATGTGAGGATGTGAGGATGTGAGGATGTGAGGATGTGAGGATGTGAAGATGTGAGGATGTGAGGATGTGAGAATGTGAGGATGTGAGGATGAAAGGATGTGAGGATGTGAGGATGTGAGGATGTGAAGATGTGAGGATGTGAGGATGTGAAGATGTGAGGATGTGAGGATGTAAGGATGTGAGGATGTGAGGATGTGAGGATGTGAGGATGTGAGGATGTGAGGAGGAGAGGATGTGAGGATGTGAGAATGTGAGGATGTGAGGATGTGAGGATGTGAGGATGTGAAGATGTGAGGATGTGAGGATGTAAGGATGTGAGGATGTGAGGATGTGAGGATGTGAGGATGTGAGGATGTGAGGTTGTGAGGATGTGAGGACGTGAGGACATGAGGATGTGAGGATGTGAGGATGTGAGGATGTGAGGAAGTGAGGATGTGAGGATGTGAGGATGTGAGGATGTGAGGATGTGAAGATGTGAGGATGTGAGGATGTGAGGATATGATGATGTGAGGATGTGAGGACGTGAGGATGTGAGGATATGAGGATGTGAGGATGTTAGGATGTGATAATGTGAGGATGAGAGGATGTGAGGATGTGAGGAGGTGAGAATGTGAGGATGTGAGGATGTGAGGATGTGAGAATGTGAGGATGTGAGGATGTGAGGATGTGAGGGTGTGAGGATGTGAGGATGTGAGGATGTGAGGATGTGAGGATATGAGGATGTGAAGATGTGAGGATGTGAGGATGTGAGGATGTGAGGATGTGAGGATGTGAAAATGTGAAGATGTGAGGATGTGAGGATGTGAGAATGTGAGGATGTGAGGATGAAAGGATGTGAGGATGTGAGGATGTGAGGATGTGAAGATGTGAGGATGTGAGGATGTGAGGATGTGAGGATGTGAGGATGTGAGGATGTGAGGATGTGAGGATGTGAGGATGTGAGGATGTGAGGGTGTGAGGATGTGAGGAGGAGAGGATGTGAGGATGTGAGAAAGTGAGGATGTGAGGATGTGAGGATGTGAGGATGTGAAGATGTGAAGAGATGAGGATGTGAGGATGTGAGGATGTGAGGATGTGAGGATGAGAGGATGTGAGGATGTGAATAGGTGAGGATGTGAGGATGTGAGGATGTTAGGATGTGAGGATGTAAGAATGTGAGGATGTGAGGATGTGAGGATGTGAGGATGTGAGGATGTGAGGATGTGAGGATGTTAGGATGTGAGGATGTGAGGATGTGAGGATGTGAGGATGTGAGGATGTGAGGATGTGAGGATGTGAGGATTTGAGGATGTGAGGATGTGAGGATGTGAGGATGTGGGGATGTGAGGATGTGAAGATGTGAGGATGTGAGGATGTGAGAATGTGAGGATGTGAGGATGAAAGGATGTGAGGATGTGAGGATGTGAGGATGTGAAGATGTGAGGATGTGAGGATGTGAAAATGTGAGGATGTGAGGATGTGAGGATGTGAGGATGTGAGGATGTGAGGATGTGAGGGTGTGAGGATGTGAGGAGGAGAGGATGTGAGGATGTGAGAATGTGAGGATGTGAGGATGTGAGAATGTGAGGATGTGAAGATGTGAGGATGTGAGGATGTAAGGATGTGAGGATGTGAGGATGTGAGGATGTGAGGATGTGAGGATGTGAGGATGTGAGGATGTGAGGACGTGAGGATGTGAGGATGTGAGGATGTGAGGATGTGAGGATGTGAGGAAGTGAGGATGTGAGGATGTGAGGATGTGAGGATGTGAGGATGTGAAGATGTGAGGATGTGAGGATGTGAGGATATGATGATGTGAGGATGTGAGGAAGTGAGGATGTGAGGATATGAGGATGTGAGGATTTGAGGATGTGAGGATGTGAGGATTTGAGGATGTGAGGCTGTGAGGAGGTGAGGATGTGAGGATGTGAGGACTTGAGGATGTGAGCATGTGAGGATGAGAGGATGTGAGGATGTGAGGATGTGAGGATGTGAGGATGTGAGGATGAGAGGATGTGAGGATGTGAAAAGGTGAGGATGTGAGGATGTGTGGATGTTAGGATGTGAGGATGTAAGAATGTGAGGATGTGAGGATATGAGGATGTGAGGATGTGAGGATGTGAGGATGTGAGGATATAAGGATGTGAGGATGTGAGGAGTTGAGGATGTGAGGATGTGAGAATGTGAGAAGGTGAGGATGTGAGGGTGTGAGGATGTGAGGATGTGAAGATGTGAGGATGTGAGGATGTGAGGATGTGAGGATGTGAGGATGTGAGGATGTGAGAATGTGAGGATGTGAGGATGTGAGGATGTGAGGATGTGAGGATGTGAGGATGTGAGGATGTGAGGAGGAGAGGATGTGAGGATGTGAGAATGTGAGGATGTGAGGATGTGAGGATGTGAGGATGTGAAGATGTGAGGATGTGAGGATGTAAGGATGTGAGGATGTGAGGATGTGAGGATGTGAGGATGTGAGGATGTCAGGATGTGAGGATGTGAGGACGTGAGGATGTGAGGATGTGAGGATGTGAGGATGTGAGGATGTGAGGATGTGAGGATATGAGGATGTGAGGATGTGAGGACGTGAGGATGTGAGGATATGAGGATGTGAGGATTTGAGGATGTGAGGATGTGAGGATTTGAGGATGTGAGGCTGTGAGGAGGTGAGGATGTGAGGATGTGAGGACGTGAGGATGTGAGCATGTGAGGATGAGAGGATGTGAGGATGTGAGGATGTGAGGATGTGAAGAGGTGAGGATGTGAGGATGTGAGGATGTGAGGATGTGAGGATGAGAGGATGTGAGGATGTGAAGAGGTGAGGATGTGAGGATGTGAGGATGTTAGGATGTGAGGATGTAAGAATGTGAGGATGTGAGGATGTGAGGATGTGAGGATGTGAGGATGTGAGGATGTGAGGATAAAAGGATGTGAGGATGTGAGGAGGTGAGGATGTGAGGATGTGAGAATGTGAGAAGGTGAGGATGTGAGGGTGTGAGGATGTGAGGATGTGAAGATGTGAGGATGTGAGGAGGTGAGGATGTGAGAATGTGAGGATGTGAGGATGTGAGGATGTGAAAATGTGAGGATGTGAGGATGTGAGGATGTGAGGATGTGAGGATGAGAGGATGTGAGGATGTGAGGAGGTGAGGATGTGAGGATGTGAGGATGTGAGGATGTGAGGATGTGAAGAGGAGAGGATGTGAGAATGTGAGGATGTGAGGATGTGAGGATGTGAGGATGTGAGTATGTGAAGATGTGAGGATGTGAGGATGTAAGGATGTGAGGATGTGAGGATGTGAGGATGTGAGAATGTGAGGATGTGAGGATGAAAGGATGTGAGGATGTGAGGATGTGAGGATGTGAAGATGTGAGGATGTGAGGATGTGAGGATGTGAGGATGTGAGGATGTGAAGATGTAAGGATGTGAGGATGTGAGGATGTGAGGATGTGAGGATGTGAGGAGGAGAGGATGTGAGGATGTGAGGATGTGAAGATGTGAGGATGTGAGGATGTGAGGATATGATGATGTGAGGATGTGAGGAAGTGAGGATGTGAAGATATGAGGATGTGAGGATTTGAGGATGTGAGGATGTGAGGATTTGAGGATGTGAGGCTGTGAGGAGGTGAGGATGTGAGGATGTGAGGACGTGAGGATGTGAGCATGTGAGGATGAGAGGATGTGAGGATGTCAGGATGTGAGGATGTGAGGATGTGAGGATGAGAGGATGTGAGGATGTGAAAAGGTGAGGATGTGAGGATGTGTGGATGTTAGGATGTGAGGATGTAAGAATGTGAGGATGTGAGGATGTGAGGATGTGAGGATGTGAGGATGTGAGGATGTGAGGATATAAGGATGTGAGGATGTGAGGAGTTGAGGATGTGAGGATGTGAGAATGTGAGAAGGTGAGGATGTGAGGGTGTGAGGATGTGAGGATGTGAAGATGTGAGGATGTGAGGATGTGAGGATGTGAGGATGTGAGGATGTGAGGATGTGAGAATGTGAGGATGTGAGGATGTGAGGATGTGAGGATGTGAGGATGTGAGGATGTGAGGATGTGAGGAGGAGAGGATGTGAGGATGTGAGAATGTGAGGATGTGAGGATGTGAGGATGTGAGGATGTGAAGATGTGAGGATGTGAGGATGTAAGGATGTGAGGATGTGAGGATGTGAGGATGTGAGGATGTGAGGATGTCAGGATGTGAGGATGTGAGGACGTGAGGATGTGAGGATGTGAGGATGTGAGGATGTGAGGATGTGAGGATGTGAGGATATGAGGATGTGAGGATGTGAGGACGTGAGGATGTGAGGATATGAGGATGTGAGGATTTGAGGATGTGAGGATGTGAGGATTTGAGGATGTGAGGCTGTGAGGAGGTGAGGATGTGAGGATGTGAGGACGTGAGGATGTGAGCATGTGAGGATGAGAGGATGTGAGGATGTGAGGATGTGAGGATGTGAGGATGTGAGGATGAGAGGATGTGAGGATGTGAAGAGGTGAGGATGTGAGGATGTGAGGATGTGAGGATGTGAGGATGAGAGGATGTGAGGATGTGAAGAGGTGAGGATGTGAGGATGTGAGGATGTTAGGATGTGAGGATGTAAGAATGTGAGGATGTGAGGATGTGAGGATGTGAGGATGTAAGGATGTGAGGATGTGAGGATAAAAGGATGTGAGGATGTGAGGAGGTGAGGATGTGAGGATGTGAGAATGTGAGAAGGTGAGGATGTGAGGGTGTGAGGATGTGAGGATGTGAAGATGTGAGGATGTGAGGAGGTGAGGATGTGAGAATGTGAGGATGTGAGGATGTGAGGATGTGAAAATGTGAAGATGTGAGGATGTGAGGATGTGAGGATGTGAGGATGAGAGGATGTGAGGATGTGAGGAGGTGAGGATGTGAGGATGTGAGGATGTGAGGATGTGAGGATGTGAAGAGGAGAGGATGTGAGGATGTGAGGATGTGAGGATGTGAGGATGTGAGGATGTGAGTATGTGAAGATGTGAGGATGTGAGGATGTAAGGATGTGAGGATGTGAGGATGTGAGGATGTGAGAATGTGAGGATGTGAGGATGAAAGGATGTGAGGATGTGAGGATGTGAGGATGTGAAGATGTGAGAATGTGAGGATGTGAGGATGTGAGGATGTGAGGATGTGAAGATGTAAGGATGTGAGGATGTGAGGATGTGAGGATGTGAGGATGTGAGGAGGAGAGGATGTGAGGATGTGAGGATGTGAAGATGTGAGGATGTGAGGATGTGAGGATGTGAAGATGTGAGGATGTGAGGATGTAAGGATGTGAGGATGTGTGGATGTGAGGATGTGAGGATGTGAGGATGTGAGGATGTGAGGATGTGAGGACGTGAGGATGTGAGGATGTGAGGATGTGAGGATGTGAGGATGTGAAGATGTGAGGATGTGAAGATATGAGGATGTGAGGATGTGAGGATGTGAGGACGTGAGGATGTGAGGATATGAGGATGTGAGGAGTTGAGGATGTGAGGATGTGAGGATGTGAGGATGTGAGGATGTGAGGAGGTGAGGATGTGAGGATGTGAGAATGTGAGGATGTGAGGATGTGAGGATGAGAGGATGTGAGGATGTGAGGATGTGAGGATGTGAGGATGTGAGGATGAGAGGATGTGAGGATGTGAAGAGGTGAGGATGTGAGGATGTGAGGATGTTAGGATGTGAGGATGTGAGAAGGTGAGGATGTGAGGATGTGAGGATGTGAGGATGTGAGGATGTGAGGATGTGAGGATGTGAGGATGTGAGGATAAAAGGATGTGAGGATGTGAGGAGGTGAGGATGTGAGGATGTGAGAATGTGAGAAGGTGAGGATGTGAGGATGTGAGGATGTGAGGATGTGAAGATGTGAGGATGTGAGGATGTGAGGATGTGAGGATGTGAGGATGTGAGGATGTGAGGATGTGAGAATGTGAGGATGTGAGGATGTGAGGACGTGAGAATGTGAGGATGAGAGGATGTGAGGAGGTGAGGAGGTGAGGATGTGAGGATGTGAGGATGTGAGGATGTGAGGATGTGAGGATGTGAGGATGTGAGAATGTGAGGATGTGAGGATGTGAAGATGTGAGGATGTGAGGATGTGAGGATGTGAGGATGTGAGGATGTGAGGATGTGAGAATATCAGGATGTGAGGATGTGAGGATGTGAGGATGTGAGGATGTGAGGATGAGAGGATGTGAGGATGTGAGGAGGTGAGTATGTGAGGATGTGAGGATGTGAGCATGTGAGGATGTGAGGATGTGAGGATGTGAGGATGTGAGGATGTGAGGATGTGAGGATGTGAAGATGTGAGGATGTGAAGATATGAGGATGTGAGGATGTGAGGATGTGAGGACGTGAGGATGTGAGGATATGAGGATGTGAGGAGTTGAGGATGTGAGGATGTGAGGATGTGAGGATGTGAGGATGTGAGGAGGTGAGGATGTGAGGATGTGAGAATGTGAGGATGTGAGGATTTGAGGATGTGAGGATGTGAGGATGTGAGGATGTGAGGATGTGAGGATGTGAGGATGTGAGGATGTGAGGATGACAGGATGTGAGGATGTGAGGATGTGAGGATGTGAGGATGTGAGGATGAGAGGATGTGAGGATGTGAAGAGGTGAGGATGTGAGGATGTGAAGATGTGAGGATGTGAGGATGTGAGAAGGAGAGGATGTGAGGATGTGAGAATGTGAGGATGTGAGGATGTGAGGATGTGACGATGTGAAGATGTGAGGATGTGAGGATGTAAGGATGTGAGGATGTGAGGATGTGAGGATGTGAGGATGTGAGGATGTGAGGATGTGAGGATGTGAGGACGTGAAGATGTGAGGATGTGAGGATGTGAGGATGTGAGGATGTGAGGAAGTGAGGATGTGAAGATGTGAGGGTTTGAGGATGTGAGGATGTGAATATGTGAGGATGTGAGGATGTGAGGATATGAGGATGTGAGGATGTGAGGACGTGAGGATGTGAGGACGTGAAGATGTGAGGATATGAAGATGTGAGGATTTGAGGATGTGAGGATGTGAGGATGTGAGGATGTGAGGATGTGAGAATGTGAGGATGAGAGGATGTGAGGATGTGAGGAGGTGAGAATGTGAGGATGTGAGGATGTGAGGATGTGAGAATGTGAGGATGAGAGGATGTGAGGATGTGAGGAGGAGAGGATGTGAGGATGTGAGGATGTGAAGATGTGAGGATGTGAGGATGTGAGGATGTGAGGATGTGAGGATGTGAAGATGTGAAGATGTGAGGATGTGAAGATGTGAGGATGTGAGGATGTGAGGATGTGAGGATGTGAGGATGTGAAGATGTGAAGATGTGAGGATGTGAGGATGTGAGAATGTGAGAATGTGAGGAAGTGAGGATGTGAGGATGTGAGGATGTGAGGGTCTGAGGATGTGAGGATGTGAGGATGTGAGGATGTGAGGATGTGAGGATGTGAAGATGTGAGGATGTGAGGATGTGAGGATGTGAGGATGTGAGGATGTGAAGATGTGAAGATGTGAGGATGTGAGGATGTGAGAATGTGAGGATGTGAGGATGAAAGGATGTGAGGATGTGAGGAGGTGAGGATGTGAAGATGTGAGGATGTTAGGATGTGAGGATGTGAGGATGTGAGGATGTGAGGATGTGAGGATGTGAGGATGTGAGGATGTGAGGATGTGAGGATGTGAGGATGTGAGGATGTGAGGAGGAGAGGATGTGAGGATGTGAGAATGTGAGGATGTGAGGATGTGAGGATGTGAGGATGTGAGGATGTGAGGATGTGAGGATGTGAGGATGTGAGGATGTGAGGATGTGAGGATGTGAGGATGTGAGGATGTGAGGAGGAGAGGATGTGAGGATGTGAGGATGACAGGATGTGAGGATGTGAGGATGTGAGGATGTGAGGATGTGAGGATGAGAGGATGTGAGGATGTGAAGAGGTGAGGATGTGAGGATGTGAAGATGTGAGGATGTGAGGATGTGAGAAGGAGAGGATGTGAGGATGTGAGAATGTGAGGATGTGAGGATGTGAGGATGTGACGATGTGAAGATGTGAGGATGTGAGGATGTAAGGATGTGAGGATGTGAGGATGTGAGGTAGTGAGGATGTGAGGATGTGAGGATGTGAGGATGTGAGGACGTGAAGATGTGAGGATGTGAGGATGTGAGGATGTGAGGATGTGAGGAAGTGAGGATGTGAAGATGTGAGGGTTTGAGGATGTGAGGATGTGAAGATGTGAGGATGTGAGGATGTGAGGATATGAGGATGTGAGGATGTGAGGACGTGAGGATGTGAGGATATGAGGATGTGAGGATTTGAGGATGTGAGGATGTGAGGATTTGAGGATGTGAGGCTGTGAGGAGGTGAGGATGTGAGGATGTGAGGATTTGAGGATGTGAGGATGTGAGGATGAGAGGATGTGAGGATGTGAAGATGTGAGGATGTGAGGATGTGAGGATGAGAGGATGTGAGGATGTGAAGAGGTGAGGATGTGAGGATGTGGGGATGTTAGGATGTGAGGATGTAAGAATGTGAGGATGTGAGGATGTGAGGATGTGAAGATGTGAGGATGTGAGGATGTGAGGATGTGAGGATGTGAGGATGTGAAGATGTGAAGATGTGAGGATGTGAGGATGTGAGAATGTGAGGATGTGAGGATGAAAGGATGTGAGGATGTGAGGATGTGAGGATGTGAAGATGTGAGGATGTTAGGATGTGAGGATGTGAGGATGTGAGGATGTGAGGATGTGAGGATGTGAGGATGTGAGGATGTGAGGATGTGAGAATGTGAGGATGTGAGGATGTGAGGATGTGAGGAGGAGAGGATGTGAGGATGTGAGAATGTGAGGATGTGAGGATGTGAGGATGTGAGGATGTGAGGATGTGAGGATGTGAGGATGTGAGGATGTGAGGATGTGAGGATGTGAGGATGTGAGGATGTGAGGATGTGAGGAGGAGAGGATGTGAGGATGTGAGAATGTGAGGATGTGAGGATGTGAGGATGTGAGGATGTGAAGATGTGAGGATGTGAGGATGTAAGGATGTGAAGATGTGAGGATGCGAGGATGTGAGGATGTGAGGATGTGAGGATGTGAGGATGTGAGGACGTGAGGATGTGAGGATGTGATGATGTGAGGATGTGAGTATGTGAAGAAGTGAGGATGTGAGGATGTGAGGATGTGAGAATGTGAGGATGTGAGGATGTGAGGATGTGAGGATGTGAGGATGTGTGGATGTGAGGATGTGAAGATGTGAGGATGTGAGGATGTGAGTATGTGAGGATGTGAGAATGTGAGGACGTGAGGATTTGAGGATATGAGGATGTGAGGATTTGAGGATGTGAGGATGTGAGGATTTGAGGATGTGAGGATGTGAGGATGTGAGGATGTGAGGATGTGAGGATGTGAAGAGGTGAGGATGTGGAGATGTGAAGATGTGAGGATGTGAGGATGTGAGAAGGAGAGGATGTGAGGATGTGAGAATGTGAGGATGTGAGGATGTGAGGATGTGACGATGTGAAGATGTGAGGATGTGAGGATGTAAGGATGTGAGGATGTGAGGATGTGAGGATGTGAGGATGTGAGGATGTGAGGATGTGAGGATGTGAGGACGTGAAGATGTGAGGATGTGAGGATGTGAGGATGTGAGGATGTGAGGAAGTGAGGATGTGAAGATGTGAGGGTTTGAGGATGTGAGGATGTGAAGATGTGAGGATGTGAGGATGTGAGGATATGAGGATGTGAGGATGTGAGGACGTGAGGATGTGAGGATATGAGGATGTGAGGATTTGAGGATGTGAGGATGTGAGGATTTGAGGATGTGAGGCTGTGAGGAGGTGAGGATGTGAGGATGTGAGGATTTGAGGATGTGAGGATGTGAGGATGAGAGGATGTGAGGATGTGAAGATGTGAGGATGTGAGGATGTGAGGATGAGAGGATGTGAGGATGTGAAGAGGTGAGGATGTGAGGATGTGAGGATGTTAGGATGTGAGGATGTAAGAATGTGAGGATGTGAGGATGTGAGGATGTGAAGATGTGAGGATGTGAGGATGTGAGGATGTGAGGATGTGAGGATGAAAGGATGTGAGGATGTGAGGATGTGAGGATGTGAAGATGTGAGGATGTTAGGATGTGAGGATGTGAGGATGTGAGGATGTGAGGATGTGAGGATGTGAGGATGTGAGGATGTGAGGATGTGAGGATGTGAGGATGTGAGGATGTGAGGAGGAGAGGATGTGAGGATGTGAGAATGTGAGGATGTGAGGATGTGAGGATGTGAGGATGTGAGGATGTGAGGATGTGAGGATGTGAGGATGTGAGGATGTGAGGATGTGAGGATGTGAGGATGTGAGGATGTGAGGAGGAGAGGATGTGAGGATGTGAGAATGTGAGGATGTGAGGATGTGAGGATGTGAGGATGTGAGGATGTGAGGATGTGAGGACGTGAGGATGTGAGGATGTGATGATGTGAGGATGTGAGGATGTGAAGAAGTGAGGATGTGAGGATGTGAGGATGTGAGAATGTGAGGATGTGAGGATGTGAGGATGTGAGGATGTGAGGATGTGTGGATGTGAGGATGTGAAGATGTGAGGATGTGAGGATGTGAGTATGTGAGGATGTGAGAATGTGAGGACGTGAGGATTTGAGGATATGAGGATGTGAGGATTTGAGGATGTGAGGATGTGAGGATTTGAGGATGTGAGGATGTGAGGATGTGAGGATGTGAGGATGTGAGGATGTGAGGATGTGAGGATGTGAGGATGACAGGATGTGAGGATGTGAGGATGTGAGGATGTGAGGATGTGAGGATGAGAGGATGTGAGGATGTGAAGAGGTGAGGATGTGAGGATGTGAAGATGTGAGGATGTGAGGATGTGAGAAGGAGAGGATGTGAGGATGTGAGAATGTGAGGATGTGAGGATGTGAGGATGTGACGATGTGAAGATGTGAGGATGTGAGGATGTAAGGATGTGAGGATGTGAGGATGTGAGGATGTGAGGATGTGAGGATGTGAGGATGTGAGGATGTGAGGACGTGAAGATGTGAGGATGTGAGGATGTGAGGATGTGAAGATGTGAGGAAGTGAGGATGTGAAGATGTGAGGGTTTGAGGATGTGAGGATGTGAAGATGTGAGGATGTGAGGATGTGAGGATATGAGGATGTGAGGATGTGAGGACGTGAGGATGTGAGGATATGAGGATGTGAGGATTTGAGGATGTGAGGATGTGAGGATTTGAGGATGTGAGGCTGTGAGGAGGTGAGGATGTGAGGATGTGAGGATTTGAGGATGTGAGGATGTGAGGATGAGAGGATGTGAGGATGTGAAGATGTGAGGATGTGAGGATGTGAGGATGAGAGGATGTGAGGATGTGAAGAGGTGAGGATGTGAGGATGTGAGGATGTTAGGATGTTAGGATGTAAGAATGTGAGGATGTGAGGATGTGAGGATGTGAGGATGTGAGGATGTGAGGATGTGAGGATAAAAGGATGTGAGGATGTTAGGAGGTGAGGATGTGAGGATGTGAGGGTGTGAGGATGTGAGGATGTGAAGATGTGAGGATGTGAGGATGTGAGGATGTGAGGATGTGAGGATGTGAGGATGTGAGGATGTGAGAATGTGAGGATGTGAAGATGTGAGGATGTGAGGATGTGAGGATGAGAGGATGTGAGGATGTGAGGAGGTGAGGATGTGAGGATGTGAGGATGTGAGGATGTGAGGATGTGAGGAGGAGAGGATGTGAGGATGAGAGGATGTGAGGATGTGAAGAGGTGAGGATGTGAGGATGTGAAGATGTGAGGATGTGAGGATGTGAGAAGGAGAGGATGTGAGGATGTGAGAATGTGAGGATGTGAGGATGTGAGGATGTGACGATGTGAAGATGTGAGGATGTGAGGATGTGAGGATGTGAGGATTTGAGGATGTGAGGATGTGAGGATGAGAGGATGTGAGGATGTGAAGATGTGAGGATGTGAGGATGTGAGGATGAGAGGATGTGAGGATGTGAAGAGGTGAGGATGTGAGGATGTGAGGATGTTAGGATGTGAGGATGTAAGAATGTGAGGATGTGAGGATGTGAGGATGTGAAGATGTGAGGATGTGAGGATGTGAGGATGTGAGGATGTGAGGATGTGAAGATGTGAAGATGTGAGGATGTGAGGATGTGAGAATGTGAGGATGTGAGGATGAAAGGATGTGAGGATGTGAGGATGTGAGGATGTGAAGATGTGAGGATGTTAGGATGTGAGGATGTGAGGATGTGAGGATGTGAGGATGTGAGGATGTGAGGATGTGAGGATGTGAGGATGTGAGGATGTGAGGATGTGAGGATGTGAGGAGGAGAGGATGTGAGGATGTGAGAATGTGAGGATGTGAGGATGTGAGGATGTGAGGATGTGAGGATGTGAGGATGTGAGGATGTGAGGATGTGAGGATGTGAGGATGTGAGGATGTGAGGATGTGAGGATGTGAGGAGGAGAGGATGTGAGGATGTGAGAATGTGAGGATGTGAGGATGTGAGGATGTGAGGATGTGAAGATGTGAGGATGTGAGGATGTAAGGATGTGAAGATGTGAGGATGCGAGGATGTGAGGATGTGAGGATGTGAGGATGTGAGGATGTGAGGACGTGAGGATGTGAGGATGTGATGATGTGAGGATGTGAGGATGTGAAGAAGTGAGGATGTGAGGATGTGAGGATGTGAGAATGTGAGGATGTGAGGATGTGAGGATGTGAGGATGTGAGGATGTGAGGATGTGAAGATGTGAGGATGTGAGGATGTGAGTATGTGAGGATGTGAGAATGTGAGGACGTGAGGATTTGAGGATATGAGGATGTGAGGATTTGAGGATGTGAGGATGTGAGGATTTGAGGATGTGAGGATGTGAGGATGTGAGGATGTGAGGATGTGAGGATGTGAGGATGTGAGGATGTGAGGATGACAGGATGTGAGGATGTGAGGATGTGAGGATGTGAGGATGTGAGGATGAGAGGATGTGAGGATGTGAAGAGGTGAGGATGTGAGGATGTGAAGATGTGAGGATGTGAGGATGTGAGAAGGAGAGGATGTGAGGATGTGAGAATGTGAGGATGTGAGGATGTGAGGATGTGACGATGTGAAGATGTGAGGATGTGAGGATGTAAGGATGTGAGGATGTGAGGATGTGAGGATGTGAGGATGTGAGGATGTGAGGATGTGAGGATGTGAGGACGTGAAGATGTGAGGATGTGAGGATGTGAGGATGTGAGGATGTGAGGAAGTGAGGATGTGAAGATGTGAGGGTTTGAGGATGTGAGGATGTGAAGATGTGAGGATGTGAGGATGTGAGGATATGAGGATGTGAGGATGTGAGGACGTGAGGATGTGAGGATATGAGGATGTGAGGATTTGAGGATGTGAGGATGTGAGGATTTGAGGATGTGAGGCTGTGAGGAGGTGAGGATGTGAGGATGTGAGGATTTGAGGATGTGAGGATGTGAGGATGAGAGGATGTGAGGATGTGAAGATGTGAGGATGTGAGGATGTGAGGATGAGAGGATGTGAGGATGTGAAGAGGTGAGGATGTGAGGATGTGAGGATGTTAGGATGTGAGGATGTAAGAATGTGAGGATGTGAGGATGTGAGGATGTGAGGATGTGAGGATGTGAGGATGTGAGGATAAAAGGATGTGAGGATGTTAGGAGGTGAGGATGTGAGGATGTGAGGGTGTGAGGATGTGAGGATGTGAAGATGTGAGGATGTGAGGATGTGAGGATGTGAGGATGTGAGGATGTGAGGATGTGAGGATGTGAGAATGTGAGGATGTGAAGATGTGAGGATGTGAGGATGTGAGGATGAGAGGATGTGAGGATGTGAGGAGGTGAGGATGTGAGGATGTGAGGATGTGAGGATGTGAGGATGTGAGGAGGAGAGGATGTGAGGATGTGAGAATGTGAGTAGGTGAGGATGTGAGGGTGTGAGGATGTGAGGATGTGAAGATGTGAGGATGTGAGGATGTGAGGATGTGAGGATGTGAGGATGTGAGGATGTGAGGATGTGAGAATGTGAGGATGTGAAGATGTGAGGATGTGAGGATGTGAGGATGAGAGGATGTGAGGATGTGAGGAGGTGAGGATGTGAGGATGTGAGCATGTGAGGATGTGAGGATGTGAGGAGGAGAGGATGTGAGGATGTGAGGATGTGAGGATGTGAAGATGTGAGGATGTGAGTATGTGAAGATTTGAGGATGTGAGGATGTAAGGATGTGAGAATGTGAGGATGTGAGGATGTGAGGATGTGAGGGTGTGAGGATGTGAGGATGTGAGGATGTGAGGATGTGAGGATATGAGGATGTGAAGATGTGAGGATGTGAGGATGTGAGGATGTGAGGATGTGAGGATGTGAAGATGTGAAGATGTGAGGATGTGAGGATGTGAGAATGTGAGGATGTGAGGATGAAAGGATGTGAGGATGTGAGGATGTGAGGATGTGAAGATGTGAGGATGTGAGGATGTGAGGATGTGAAGATGTTAAGATGTGAGGATGTGAGTATGTGAGGATGTGAGGATGTGAGGATGTGAGGAGGAGAGGATGTGAGGATGTGAGAATGTGAGGATGTGAGGATGTGAGGATGTGAGGATGTGAGGATGTGAGGACGTGAGGATGTGAGGATGTGAGGATGTGAGGACGTGAAGATGTGAGGATATGAGGATGTGAGGATTTGAGGATGTGAGGATGTGAGGATGTGAGGATGTGAAGATGTGAGGATGTGAGGATGTGAGAACGAGAGGATGTGAGGATGTGAGAATGTGAGGATGTGAGGATGTGAGGATGTGACGATGTGAAGATGTGAGGATGTGAGGATGTGAGGATGTGAGGATGTGAGGATGTGAGGATGTGAGGATGTGAGGATGTGAGGATGTGAGGATGTGAGGACGTGAAGATGTGAGGATGTGAGGATGTGAGGATGTGAGGATGTGAGGAAGTGAGGATGTGAAGATGTTAGGATGTGAGGATGTGAGGATGTGAAGATGTGAGGATGTGAGGATGTGAGGATATGAGGATGTGAGGATGTGAGGACGTGAGGATGTGAGGATATGAGGATGTGAGGATTTTGGGATGTGAGGATGTGAGGATTTGAGGATGTGAGGCTGTGAGGAGGTGAGGATGTGAGGATGTGAGGATGTGAGGATGTGAGGATGTGGGGATGAGAGGATGTGAGGATGTGAGGATGTGAGGATGTGAGGATGTGAGGATGAGAGGATGTGAGGATGTGAGGATGTGAGGATGTGAGGATGTGAGGAAGTTAGGATGTGAGGATGTGAGAATGTGAGGATGTGAGGATGTGAGGATGTGAGGATGTGAGGATGTGAGGATTTGAGGATAAAAGGATGTGAGGATGTTAGGAGGTGAGGATGTGAGGATGTGAGAATGTGAGAAGGTGAGGATGTGAGGGTGTGAGGATGTGAGGATGTGAGGATGTGAGGACGTGAGGATGTGAGGATGTGAAGATGTGAGGATGTGAGGATGTGAGTATGTGAGGATGTGAGGATGTGAGGACGTGAGGATGTGAAGATATGAGGATGTGAGGATTTGAGGATGTGAGGATGTGAGGATTTGAGGATGTGAGGATGTGAGGATGTGAGGATGTGAGGATGTGAGGATGAGAGGATGTGAGGATGTGAGGATGTGAGGATGTGAGGATGTGAGGATGAGAGGATGTGAGGATGTGAAGAGGTGAGGATGTGAGGATATGAAGATGTGAGGATGTGAGGATGTGAGAAGGAGAGGATGTGAGGATGTGAGAATGTGAGGATGTGAGGATGTGAGGATGTGACGATGTGAAGAAGTGAGGATGTGAGGATGTAAGGATGTGAGGATGTGAGGATATGAGGATGTGAGGATGTGAGGATGTGAGGATGTGAGGATGTGAGGACGTGAAGATGTGAGGATGTGAGGATGTGAGGATGTGAGGATGTGAGGAAGTGAGGATGTGAAGATGTGAGGATGTGAGGATGTGAGGATGTGAAGATGTGAGGATGTGAGGATGTGAGGATATGAGGATGTGAGGATGTGAGGACGTGAGGATGTGAGGATATGAGGATGTGAGGATTTGAGGATGTGAGGATGTGAGGATTTGAGGATGTGAGGCTGTGAGGAGGTGAGGATGTGAGGATGTGAGGATGTGAGGATGTGAGAATGTGAGGATGAGAGGATGTGAGGATGTGAGGATGTGAGGATGTGAGGATGTGAGGATGAGAGGATGTGAGGATGTGAAGAGGTGAGGATGTGAGGATGTGAGGATGTTAGGATGTGAGGATGTAAGAATGTGAGGATGTGAGGATGTGAGGATGTGAGGATGTGAGGATGTGAAGATGTGAGGATGTGAGGATGTAAGGATGTGAGGATGTGAGGATGCGAGGATGTGAGGATGTGAGGATGTGAGGATGTGAGGATGTGAGGACGTGAGGATGTGAGGATGTGATGATGTGAGGATGTGAGGATGTGAAGAAGTGAGGATGTGAGGATGTGAGGATGTGAGAATGTGAGGATGTGAGGATGTGAGGATGTGAGGATGTGAGGATGTGAGGATGTGAGGATGTGAAGATGTGAGGATGTGAGGATGTGAGTATGTGAGGATGTGACGATGTGAGGACGTGAGGATGTGAGGATATGAGGATGTGAGGATTTGAGGATGTGAGGATGTGAGGATTTGAGGATGTGAGGATGTGAGGAGGTGAGGATGTGAGGATGTGAGGATGTGAGGATGTGAGGATGTGAGGATGTGAGGATGAGAGGATGTGAGGATGTGAGGATGTGAGGATGTGAGGATGTGAGGATGAGAGGATGTGAGGATGTGAAGAGGTGAGGATGTGAGGATGTGAAGATGTGAGGATGTGAGGATGTGAGAAGGAGAGGATGTGAGGATGTGAGAATGTGAGGATGTGAGGATGTGAGGATGTGACGATGTGAAGATGTGAGGATGTGAGGATGTAAGGATGTGAGGATGTGAGGATGTGAGGATGTGAGGATGTGAGGATGTGAGGATGTGAGGATGTGAGGACGTGAAGATGTGAAGATGTGAGGATGTGAGGATGTGAGGATGTGAGGAAGTGAGGATGTGAAGATGTGAGGATGTGAGGATGTGAGGATGTGAAAATGTGAGGATGTGAGGATGTGAGGATATGAGGATGTGAGGATGTGAGGACGTGAGGATGTGAGGATATGAGGATGTGAGGATTTTGGGATGTGAGGATGTGAGGATTTGAGGATGTGAGGCTGTGAGGAGGTGAGGATGTGAGGATGTGAGGATGTGAGGATGTGAGGATGTGAGGATGAGAGGATGTGAGGATGTGAGGATGTGAGGATGTGAGGATGTGAGGATGAGAGGATGTGAGGATGTGAAGAGGTGAGGATGTGAGGATGTGAGGATGTTAGGATGTGAGGATGTAAGAATGTGAGGATGTGAGGATGTGAGGATGTGAGGATGTGAGGATGTGAGGATGTGAGGATAAAAGGATGTGAGGATGTTAGGAGGTGAGGATGTGAGGATGTGAGAATGTGAGAAGGTGAGGATGTGAGGGTGTGAGGATGTGAGGATGTGAGGATATGAGGACGTGAGGATGTGAGGATGTGAAGATGTGAGGATGTGAGGATGTGAGTATGTGAGGATGTGAGGATGTGAGGACGTGAGGATGTGAGGATATGAGGATGTGAGGATTTGAGGATGTGAGGATGTGAGGATTTGAGGATGTGAGGATGTGAGGAGGTGAGGATGTGAGGATGTGAGGATGTGAGGATGTGAGGATGTGAGGATGAGAGGATGTGAGGATGTGAGGATGTGAGGATGTGAGGATGTGAGGATGAGAGGATGTGAGGATGTGAAGAGGTGAGGATGTGAGGATGTGAAGATGTGAGGATGTGAGGATGTGAGAAGGAGAGGATGTGAGGATGTGAGAATGTGAGGATGTGAGGATGTGAGGATGTGACGATGTGAAGATGTGAGGATGTGAGGATGTAAGGATGTGAGGATGTGAGGATATAAGGATGTGAGGATGTGAGGATGTGAGGATGTGAGGATGTGAGGACGTGAAGATGTGAGGATGTGAGGATGTGAGGATGTGAGGATGTGAGGAAGTGAGGATGTGAAGATGTGAGGATGTGAGGATGTGAGGATGTGAAGATGTGAGGATGTGAGGATGTGAGGATATGAGGATGTCAGGATGTGAGGACGTGAGGATGTGAGGATATGAGGATGTGAGGATTTGAGGATGTGAGGATGTGAGGATTTGAGGATGTGAGGCTGTGAGGTGGTGAGGATGTGAGGATGTGAGGATGTGAGGATGTGAGGATTTGAGGATGTGAGGATGTGAGGATGAGAGGATGTGAGGATGTGAAGAGGTGAGGATGTGAGGATGTGAGGATGTGAAGAGGTGAGGATGTGAGGATGTGAGGATGTTAGGATGTGAGGATGTAAGAATGTGAGGATGTGAGGATGTGAGGATGTGAGGATGTGAGGATGTGAGGATGTGAGGATGTGAGGATGTGAGGATGTGAGGATGTGAGGATGTGAGGATGTGAGGATGTGAGGATGTGAAGATGTGAGGATGTGAGGATGTGAGTATGTGAGGATGTGAGGATGTGAGGACGTGAGGATGTGAGGATATGAGGATGTGAGGATTTGAGGATGTGAGGATGTGAGGATTTGAGGATGTGAGGATGTGAGGAGGTGAGGATGTGAGGATGTGAGGATGTGAGGATGTGAGGATGTGAGGATGTGAGGATGAGAGGATGTGAGGATGTGAGGATGTGAGGATGTGAGGATGTGAGGATGAGAGGATGTGAGGATGTGAAGAGGTGAGGATATGAGGATGTGAAGATGTGAGGATGTGAGGATGTGAGAAGGAGAGGATGTGAGGATGTGAGAATGTGAGGATGTGAGGATGTGAGGATGTGACGATGTGAAGATGTGAGGATGTGAGGATGTAAGGATGTGAGGATGTGAGGATGTGAGGATGTGAGGATGTGAGGATGTGAGGATGTGAGGATTTGAGGACGTGAAGATGTGAGGATGTGAGGATGTGAGGATGTGAGGATGTGAGGAAGTGAGGATGTGAAGATGTGAGGATGTGAGGATGTGAGGATGTGAAGATGTGAGGATGTGAGGATGTGAGGATATGAGGATGTGAGGATGTGAGGACGTGAGGATGTGAGGATATGAGGATGTGAGGATTTAAGGATGTGAGGATGTGAGGATTTGAGGATGTGAGGCTGTGAGGAGGTGAGGATGTGAGGATGTGAGGATGTGAGGATGTGAGGATGTGAGGATGAGAGGATGTGAGGATGTGAGGATGTGAGGATGTGAGGATGTGAGGATGAGAGGATGTGAGGATGTGAAGAGGTGAGGATGTGAGGATGTGAGGATGTTAGGATGTGAGGATGTAAGAATGTGAGGATGTGAGGATGTGAGGATGTGAGGATGTGAGGATGTGAGGATGTGAGGATAAAAGGATGTGAGGATGTTAGGAGGTGAGGATGTGAGGATGTGAGAATGTGAGAAGGTGAGGATGTGAGGGTGTGAGGATGTGAGGATGTGAGGATGTGAGGACGTGAGGATGTGAGGATGTGAAGATGTGAGGATGTGAGGATGTGAGTATGTGAGGATGTGAGGATGTGAGGACGTGAGGATGTGAGGATATGAGGATGTGAGGATTTGAGGATGTGAGGATGTGAGGATTTGAGGATGTGAGGATGTGAGGAGGTGAGGATGTGAGGATGTGAGGATGTGAGGATGTGAGGATGTGAGGATGAGAGGATGTGAGGATGTGAGGATGTGAGAATGTGAGGATGTGAGGATGAGAGGATGTGAGGATGTGAAGAGGTGAGGATGTGAGGATGTGAAGATGTGAGGATGTGAGGATGTGAGAAGGAGAGGATGTGAGGATGTGAGAATGTGAGGATGTGAGGATGTGAGGGTGTGACGATGTGAAGATGTGAGGATGTGAGGATGTAAGGATGTGAGGATGTGAGGATATGAGGATGTGAGGATGTGAGGATGTGAGGATGTGAGGATGTGAGGACGTGAAGATGTGAGGATGTGAGGATGTGAGGATGTGAGGATGTGAGGAAGTGAGGATGTGAAGATGTGAGGATGTGAGGATGTGAGGATGTGAAGATGTGAGGATGTGAGGATGTGAGGATATGAGGATGTGAGGATGTGAGGACGTGAGGATGTGAGGATATGAGGATGTGAGGATTTGAGGATGTGAGGATGTGAGAATTTGAGGATGTGAGGCTGTGAGGAGGTGAGGATGTGAGGATGTGAGGATGTGAGGATGTGAGGATGTGAGGATGAGAGGATGTGAGGATGTTAGGATGTGAGGATGTGAGGATGTGAGGATGAGAGGATGTGAGGATGTGAAGAGGTGAGGATGTGAGGATGTGAGGATGTTAGGATGTGAGGATGTAAGAATGTGAGGATGTGAGGATGTGAGGATGTGAGGATGTGAGGATGTGACGATGTGAAGATGTGAGGATGTGAGGATGTAAGGATGTGAGGATGTGAGGATGTGAGGATGTGAGGATGTGAGGATGTGAGGATGTGAGGATGTGAGGACGTGAAGATGTGAGGATGTGAGGATGTGAGGATGTGAGGATGTGAGGAAGTGAGGATGTGAAGATGTGAGGATGTGAGGATGTGAGGATGTGAAGATGTGAGGATGTGAGGATGTGAGGATATGAGGATGTGAGGATGTGAGGACGTGAGGATGTGAGGATATGAGGATGTGAGGATTTAAGGATGTGAGGATGTGAGGATTTGAGGATGTGAGGCTGTGAGGAGGTGAGGATGTGAGGATGTGAGGATGTGAGGATGTGAGGATGTGAGGATGAGAGGATGTGAGGATGTGAGGATGTGAGGATGTGAGGATGTGAGGATGAGAGGATGTGAGGATGTGAAGAGGTGAGGATGTGAGGATGTGAGGATGTTAGGATGTGAGGATGTAAGAATGTGAGGATGTGAGGATGTGAGGATGTGAGGATGTGGGGATGTGAGGATGTGAGGATAAAAGGATGTGAGGATGTTAGGAGGTGAGGATGTGAGGATGTGAGAATGTGAGAAGGTGAGGATGTGAGGGTGTGAGGATGTGAGGATGTGAGGATGTGAGGACGTGAGGATGTGAGGATGTGAAGATGTGAGGATGTGAGGATGTGAGTATGTGAGGATGTGAGGATGTGAGGACGTGAGGATGTGAGGATATGAGGATGTGAGGATTTGAGGATGTGAGGATGTGAGGATTTGAGGATGTGAGGATGTGAGGAGGTGAGGATGTGAGGATGTGAGGATGTGAGGATGTGAGGATGTGAGGATGAGAGGATGTGAGGATGTGAGGATG
Source organism: Branchellion lobata (assembly GCA_947562095.1). Taxonomy (NCBI): domain Eukaryota; kingdom Metazoa; phylum Annelida; class Clitellata; order Hirudinida; family Piscicolidae; genus Branchellion; species Branchellion lobata. Next base: position 2,826,470 of record OX387255.1, on the reverse strand, counting down.
TGAGGATGTGAGGATGTGAGGATGAGAGGATGTGAGGATGTGAAGAGGTGAGGATGTGAGGATGTGAAGATGTGAGGATGTGAGGATGTGAGAAGGAGAGGATGTGAGGATGTGAGAATGTGAGGATGTGAGGATGTGAGGGTGTGACGATGTGAAGATGTGAGGATGTGAGGATGAGAGGATGTGAGGATGTGAGGATGTCAGGATGTGAGGATGTGAGGATGAGAGGATGTGAGGATGTGAAGAGGTGAGGATGTGAGGATGTGAGGATGTTAGGATGTGAGGATGTAAGAATGTGAGGATGTGAGGATGTGAGGATGTGAGGATGTGAGGATGTGAGGATGTGAGGATAAAAGGATGTGAGGATGTTAGGAGGTGAGGATGTGAGGATGTGAGAATGTGAGAAGGTGAGGATGTGAGGGTGTGAGGATGTGAGGATGTGAAGATGTGAGGATGTGAGGATGTGAGGATGTGAGGATGTGAGGATGTGAGGATGTGAGGATGTGAGAATGTGAGGATGTGAAGATGTGAGGATGTGAGGATGTGAGGATGAGAGGATGTGAGGATGTGAGGAGGTGAGGATGTGAGGATGTGAGGATGTGAGGATGTGAGGATGTGAGGAGGAGAGGATGTGAGGATGTGAGGATGTGAGGATGTGAAGATGTGAGGATGTGAGTATGTGAAGATTTGAGGATGTGAGGATGTAAGGATGTGGGGATGTGAGGATGTGAGGATGTGAGAATGTGAGGATGTGAGGATGTGAGGATGTGAGGATGTGAGGATGTGAGGATGGGAAGATGTGAGGATGTGAGGATGTGAGGATGTGAGGATGTGAGGATGTGAGGATGTGAGGATGTGAGGATGTGAGGATGTGAGGATGTGAGGATGTGAGGAGAAGAGGATGTGAGGATGTGAGGATGTGAGGATTTGAGGATGTGAGGATGTGAGGCTTTGAGGATGTGAGGATGTGAGGAGGTGAGGATGTGAGGATGTGAGGATGTGAGGATGTGAGGATGTGAGAATGAGAGGATGTGAGAATGTGAGGATGTGAGGATGTGAGGATGTGAGGATGAGAGGATGTGAGGATGTGAAGAGGTGAGGATGTGAGGATGTGAAGATGTGAGGATGTGAGGATGTGAGAAGGAGAGGATGTGAGGATGTGAGAATGTGAGGATGTGAGGATGTGAGGATGTGACGATGTGAAGATGTGAGGATGTGAGGATGTAAGGATGTGAGGATGTGAGGATATGAGGATGTGAGGATGTGAGGATGTGAGGATGTGAGGATGTGAGGACGTGAAGATGTGAGGATGTGAGGATGTGAGGATGTGAGGATGTGAGGAAGTGAGGATGTGAAGATGTGAGGATGTGGGGATGTGAGGATGTGAAGATGTGAGGATGTGAGGATGTGAGGATATGAGGATGTGAGGATGTGAGGACGTGAGGATGTGAGGATATGAGGATGTGAGGATTTGAGGATGTGAGGATGTGAGGATTTGAGGATGTGAGGCTGTGAGGAGGTGAGGATGTGAGGATGTGAGGATGTGAGGATGTGAGGATGTGAGGATGAGAGGATGTGAGGATGTGAGGATGTGAGGATGTGAGGATGTGAGGATGAGAGGATGTGAGGATGTGAAGAGGTGAGGATGTGAGGATGTGAGGATGTTAGGATGTGAGGATGTAAGAATGTGAGGATGTGAGGATGTGAAGATGTGAGGATGTGAGGATGTGAGGATGTGAGGATTAAAGGATGTGAGGATGTTAGGAGGTGAGGATGTGAGGATGTGAGAATGTGAGAAGGTGAGGATGTGAGGGTGTGAGGATGTGAGGATGTGAAGATGTGAGGATGTGAGGATGTGAGGATGTGAGGATGTGAGGATGTGAGGATGTGAGGATGTGAGAATGTGAGGATGTGAAGATGTGAGGATGTGAGAATGTGAGGATGAGAGGATGTGAGGATGTGAGGAGTTGAGGATGTGAGGATGTGAGGATGTGAGGATGTGAGGATGTGAGGAGGAGAGGATGTGAGGATGTGAGGATGTGAGGATGTGAAGATGTGAGGATGTGAGTATGTGAAGATTTGAGGATGTGAGGATGTAAGGATGTGGGGATGTGAGGATGTGAGGATGTGAGAATGTGAGGATGTGAGGATGTGAGGATGTGAGGATGTGAGGATGTGAGGATGGGAAGATGTGAGGATGTGAGGATGTGAGGATGTGAGGATGTGAGGATGTGAGGATGTGAGGATGTGAGGATGTGAGGATGTGAGGATGTGAGGATGTGAGGAGAAGAGGATGTGAGGATGTGAGGATGTGAGGATGTGAGGATGTGAGGATGTGAGGATGTGAAGATGTGAGGAAGTGAGGATGTAAGGATGTGAGGATGTGTGGATGTGAGGATGTGAGGATGTGAGGATGTGAGGATGTGAGGATGTGAGGACGTGAGGATGTGAGGATGTGAGGATGTGAGGATGTGAGGATGTGAAGAAGTGAGGATGTGAGGATGTGAAGATGTGAAAATGTGAGGATGTGAAGATGTGAGGATGTGAGGATGTGAGGATGTGAGGATGTGAGGATGTGAGGACGTGAGGATGTGAGGATATGAGGATGTGAGGATTTGAGGATGTGAGGATGTGAGGATGTGAGGATGTGAAGATGTGAGGAGGTGAGGATGTGAGGATGTGAGGATGTGAGAATGTGAGGATGTGATGATGAGAGGATGTGAGGATGTGAGGATTTGAGGATGTGAGGATGTGAGGATGAGAGGATGTGAGGATGTGAAGAGGTGAGGATGTGAGGATGTGAGGATGTGAGGATAAAAGGATGTGAGGATGTGAGGAGGTGAGGATGTGAGGATGTGAGGATGTGAGAATGTGAGGATGTGAGGATGTGAGGATGTGAGAATGTGAGGATGAGAGAATGTGAGGAGGTGAGGAGGTGAGGATGTGAGGATGTGAGGATGTGAGGATGTGAGGATGTGAGGATGTGAGGATGTGAGAATGTGAGGATGTGAGGATGTGAAGATGTGAGGATGTGAGGATGTGAGGATGAGAGGATGTGAGGATGTGAGGAGGTGAGGATGTGAGGATGTGAGGATGTGAGGATGTGAGGATGTGAGGAGGAGAGGATGTGAGGATGTGAGGATGTGAGGATGTGAAGAAGTGAGGATGTGAGTATGTGAAGATTTGAGGATGTGAGGATGTAAGGATGTGAGGATGTGAGGATGTGAGGATGTGAGAATGTGAGGATGTGAGGAGGTGAGGATGTGAGGATGTGAGGATGTGAGGATGGGAAGATGTGAGGATGTGAGGATGTGAGGATGTGAGGATGTGAGGATGTGAGGATGTGAGGATGTGAGGATGTGAGGATGTGAGGATGTGAGGATGTGAGGAGAAGAGGATGTGAGGATGTGAGGATGTGAGGATGTGAGGATGTGAGGATGTGAGGATGTGAAGATGTGAGGATGTGAGGATGTAAGGATGTGAGGATGTGTGGATGTGAGGATGTGAGGATGTGAGGATGTGAGGATGTGAGGATGTGAGGACGTGAGGATGTGAGGATGTGAGGATGTGAGGATGTGAGGATGTGAAGAAGTGAGGATGTGAGGATGTGAGGATGTGAAAATGTGAGGATGTGAAGATGTGAGGATGTGAGGATGTGAGGATGTGAGGATGTGAGGATGTGAAGACGTGAGGATGTGAGGATATGAGGATGTGAGGATTTGAGGATGTGAGGATGTGAGGATGTGAGGATGTGAAGATGTGAGGAGGTGAGGATGTGAGGATGTGAGGATGTGAGAATGTGAGGATGTGATGATGAGAGGATGTGAGGATGTGAGGATTTGAGGATGTGAGGATGTGAGGATGAGAGGATGTGAGGATGTGAAGAGGTGAGGATGTGAGGATGTGAGGATGTGAGGATAAAAGGATGTGAGGATGTGAGGAGGTGAGGATGTGAGGATGTGAGGATGTGAGAATGTGAGGATGTGAGGATGTGAGGATGTGAGAATGTGAGGATGAGAGGATGTGAGGAGGTGAGGAGGTGAGGATGTGAGGATGTGAGGATGTGAGGATGTGAGGATGTGAGGATGTGAGGATGAGAGGATGTGAGAATGTGAGGATGTGAGGATGTGAGGATGTGAGGATGAGAGGATGTGAGGATGTGAAGAGGTGAGGATGTGAGGATGTGAAGATGTGAGGATGTGAGGATGTGAGAAGGAGAGGATGTGAGGATGTGAGAATGTGAGGATGTGAGGATGTGAGGATGTGACGATGTGAAGATGTGAGGATGTGAGGATGTAAGGATGTGAGGATGTGAGGATATGAGGATGTGAGGATGTGAGGATGTGAGGATGTGAGGATGTGAGGACGTGAAGATGTGAGGATGTGAGGATGTGAGGATGTGAGGATGTGAGGAAGTGAGGATGTGAAGATGTGAGGATGTGGGGATGTGAGGATGTGAAGATGTGAGGATGTGAGGATGTGAGGATATGAGGATGTGAGGATGTGAGGACGTGAGGATGTGAGGATATGAGGATGTGAGGATTTGAGGATGTGAGGATGTGAGGATTTGAGGATGTGAGGCTGTGAGGAGGTGAGGATGTGAGGATGTGAGGATGTGAGGATGTGAGGATGTGAGGATGAGAGGATGTGAGGATGTGAGGATGTGAGGATGTGAGGATGTGAGGATGAGAGGATGTGAGGATGTGAAGAGGTGAGGATGTGAGGATGTGAGGATGTTAGGATGTGAGGATGTAAGAATGTGAGGATGTGAGGATGTGAAGATGTGAGGATGTGAGGATGTGAGGATGTGAGGATAAAAGGATGTGAGGATGTTAGGAGGTGAGGATGTGAGGATGTGAGAATGTGAGAAGGTGAGGATGTGAGGGTGTGAGGATGTGAGGATGTGAAGATGTGAGGATGTGAGGATGTGAGGATGTGAGGATGTGAGGATGTGAGGATGTGAGGATGTGAGAATGTGAGGATGTGAAGATGTGAGGATGTGAGGATGTGAGGATGAGAGGATGTGAGGATGTGAGGAGTTGAGGATGTGAGGATGTGAGGATGTGAGGATGTGAGGATGTGAGGAGGAGAGGATGTGAGGATGTGAGGATGTGAGGATGTGAAGATGTGAGGATGTGAGTATGTGAAGATTTGAGGATGTGAGGATGTAAGGATGTGGGGATGTGAGGATGTGAGGATGTGAGAAAGTGAGGATGTGAGGATGTGAGGATGTGAGGATGTGAGGATGTGAGGATGGGAAGATGTGAGGATGTGAGGATGTGAGGATGTGAGGATGTGAGGATGTGAGGATGTGAGGATGTGAGGATGTGAGGATGTGAGGATGTGAGGATGTGAGGAGAAGAGGATGTGAGGATGTGAGGATGTGAGGATGTGAGGATGTGAGGATGTGAGGATGTGAAGATGTGAGGAAGTGAGGATGTAAGGATGTGAGGATGTGTGGATGTGAGGATGTGAGGATGTGAGGATGTGAGGATGTGAGGATGTGAGGACGTGAGGATGTGAGGATGTGAGGATGTGAGGATGTGAGGATGTGAAGAAGTGAGGATGTGAGGATGTGAAGATGTGAAAATGTGAGGATATGAAGATGTGAGGATGTGAGGATGTGAGGATGTGAGGATGTGAGGATGTGAGGACGTGAGGATGTGAGGATATGAGGATGTGAGGATTTGAGGATGTGAGGATGTGAGGATGTGAGGATGTGAAGATGTGAGGAGGTGAGGATGTGAGGATGTGAGGATGTGAGAATGTGAGGATGTGATGATGAGAGGATGTGAGGATGTGAGGATTTGAGGATGTGAGGATGTGAGGATGAGAGGATGTGAGGATGTGAAGAGGTGAGGATGTGAGGATGTGAGGATGTGAGGATAAAAGGATGTGAGGATGTGAGGAGGTGAGGATGTGAGGATGTGAGGATGTGAGAATGTGAGGATGTGAGGATGTGAGGATGTGAGAATGTGAGGATGAGAGGATGTGAGGAGGTGAGGAGGTGAGGATGTGAGGATGTGAGGATGTGAGGATGTGAGGATGTGAGGATGTGAGGATGTGAGAATGTGAGGATGTGAGGATGTGAAGATGTGAGGATGTGAGGATGTGAGGATGAGAGGATGTGAGGATGTGAGGAGGTGAGGATGTGAGGATGTGAGGATGTGAGGATGTGAGGATGTGAGGAGGAGAGGATGTGAGGATGTGAGGATGTGAGGATGTGAAGAAGTGAGGATGTGAGTATGTGAAGATTTGAGGATGTGAGGATGTAAGGATGTGAGGATGTGAGGATGTGAGGATGTGAGAATGTGAGGATGTGAGGAGGTGAGGATGTGAGGATGTGAGGATGTGAGGATGGGAAGATGTGAGGATGTGAGGATGTGAGGATGTGAGGATGTGAGGATGTGAGGATGTGAGGATGTGAGGATGTGAGGATGTGAGGATGTGAGGATGTGAGGAGAAGAGGATGTGAGGATGTGAGGATGTGAGGATGTGAGGATGTGAGGATGTGAGGATGTGAAGATGTGAGGATGTGAGGATGTAAGGATGTGAGGATGTGTGGATGTGAGGATGTGAGGATGTGAGGATGTGAGGATGTGAGGATGTGAGGACGTGAGGATGTGAGGATGTGAGGATGTGAGGATGTGAGGATGTGAAGAAGTGAGGATGTGAGGATGTGAGGATGTGAAAATGTGAGGATGTGAAGATGTGAGGATGTGAGGATGTGAGGATGTGAGGATGTGAGGATGTGAAGACGTGAGGATGTGAGGATATGAGGATGTGAGGATTTGAGGATGTGAGGATGTGAGGATGTGAGGATGTGAAGATGTGAGGAGGTGAGGATGTGAGGATGTGAGGATGTGAGAATGTGAGGATGTGATGATGAGAGGATGTGAGGATGTGAGGATTTGAGGATGTGAGGATGTGAGGATGAGAGGATGTGAGGATGTGAAGAGGTGAGGATGTGAGGATGTGAGGATGTTAGGATGTGAGGATGTGAGAATGTAAGGATGTGAGGATGTGAGAATGTGAGGATGTGAGGATGTGAGGATGTGAGGATAAAAGGATGTGAGGATGTGAGGAGGTGAGGATGTGAGGATGTGAGGATGTGAGAATGTGAGGATGTGAGGATGTGAGGATGTGAGAATGTGAGGATGAGAGGATGTGAGGAGGTGAGGAGGTGAGGATGTGAGGATGTGAGGATGTGAGGATGTGAGGATGTGAGGATGTGAGGATGTGAGAATGTGAGGATGTGAGGATGTGAAGATGTGAGGATGTGAGGATGTGAGAATGAGAGGATGTGAGGATGTGAGGAGGTGAGGATGTGAGGATGTGAGAATGTGAGGATGTGAGGATGTGAGGAGGAGAGGATGTGAGGATGTGAGGATGTGAGGATGTGAAGATGTGAGGATGTGAGTATGTGAAGATTTGAGGATGTGAGGATGTAAGGATGTGAGGATGTGAGGATGTGAGGATGTGAGAATGTGAGGATGTGAGGATGTGAGGATGTGAGGATGTGAGGATGTGAGGATGGGAAGATGTGAGGATGTGAGGATGTGAGGATGTGAGGATGTGAGGATGTGAGGATGTGAGGATGTGAGGATGTGAGGATGTGAGGATGTGAGGATGTGAGGAGAAGAGGATGTGAGGATGTGAGGATATGAGGATGTGAGGATGTGAGGATGTGAGGATGTGAAGATGTGAGGATGTGAGGATGTAAAGATGTGAGGATGTGTGGATGTGCGGATGTGAGGATGTGAGGATGTGAGGATGTGAGGATGTGAGGACGTGAGGATGTGAGGATGTGAGGATGTGAGGATGTGAGGGTGTGAAGAAGTGAGGATGTGAGGATGTGAGGATGTGAGGATGTGAGGATGTGAAGATGTGAGGATGTGAGGATGTGAGGATGTGAGGATGTGAGGATGTGAGGACGTGAGGATGTGAGGATATGAGGATGTGAGGATTTGAGGATGTGAGGATGTGAGGATGTGAGGATGTGAAGATGTGAGGAGGTGAGGATGTGAGGATGTGAGGATGTGAGAATGTGAGGATGTGATGATGAGAGGATGTGAGGATGTGAGGATTTGAGGATGTGAGGATGTGAAGATGAGAGGATGTGAGGATGTGAAGAGGTGAGGATGTGAGGATGTGAGGATGTTAGGATGTGAGGATGTGAGAATGTAAGGAAATGAGGATGTGAAAATGTGAGGATGTGAGGATGTGAGGATGTGAGGATAAAAGGATGTGAGGATGTGAGGAGGTGAGGATGTGAGGATGTGAGGATGTGAGGATGTGAGGATGTGAGGATGTGAGGATGTGAGGATGTGAGGATGTGAGAATGTGAGGATGTGAGGATGTGAGGATGTGAGGATGTGAGGATGTGAGGATGTGAGGATGTGAGGATGTGAGGATGTGAGAATGTGAGGATGAGAGGATGTGAGGATGTGAGGAGGTGAGAATGTGAGGATGTGAGGATGTGAGGATGTGAGAATGTGAGGATGTGAGGATGTGAGGATGTGAGGGTGTGAGGATGTGAGGATGTGAGGATGTGAGGATGTGAGGATGTGAGGATGTGAGAATGTGAGAAGGTGAGGATGTGAGGGTGTGAGGATGTGAGGATGTGAAGATGTGAGGATGTGAGGATGTGAGGATGTGAGGATGTGAGAATGTGAGGATGTGAAGATGTGAGGATGTGAGGATGTGAGGATGAGAGGATGTGAGGATATGAGGAGGTGAGGATGTGAGGATGTGAGGATGTGAGGATGTAAGGATGTGAGGATGTGAGGATGCGAGAATGTGAGGATGTGAGGATGTGAGGATGTGAGGATGTGAGGACGTGAGGATGTGAGGATGTGATGATGTGAGGATGTGAGGATGTGAAGAAGTGAGGATGTGAGGATGTGAGGATGTGAGAATGTGAGGATGTGAGGATGTGAGGATGTGAGGATGTGAGGATGTGAGGATGTGAGGATGTGAAGATGTGAGGATGTGAGGAAGTGAGTATGTGAGGATGTGAGGATGTGAGGACGTGAGGATGTGAGGATATGAGGATGTGAGGATTTGAGGATGTGAGGATGTGAGGATTTGAGGATGTGAGGATGTGAGGAGGTGAGGATGTGAGGATGTGAGGATGTGAGGATGTGAGGATGTGAGGATGAGAGGATGTGAGGATGTGAGGATGTGAGGATGTGAGGATGTGAGGATGAGAGGATGTGAGGATGTGAAGAGGTGAGGATGTGAGGATGTGAAGATGTGAGGATGTGAGGATGTGAGAAGGAGAGGATGTGAGGATGTGAGAATGTGAGGATGTGAGGATGTGAGGATGTGACGATGTGAAGATGTGAGGATGTGAGGATGTAAGGATGTGAGGATGTGAGGATGTGAGGATGTGAGGATGTGAGGATGTGAGGATGTGAGGATGTGAGGACGTGAAGATGTGAGGATGTGAGGATGTGAGGATGTGAGGATGTGAGGAAGTGAGGATGTGAAGATGTGAGGATGTGAGGATGTGAGGATGTGAAGATGTGAGGATGTGAGGATGTGAGGATATGAGGATGTGAGGATGTGAGGACGTGAGGATGTGAGGATATGAGGATGTGAGGATTTGAGGATGTGAGGATGTGAGGATTTGAGGATGTGATGCTGTGAGGAGGTGAGGATGTGAGGATGTGAGGATGTGAGGATGTGAGGATGTGAGGATGTGAGGATGAGAGGATGTGAGGATGTGAGGATGTGAGGATGTGAGGATGTGAGGATGAGAGGATGTGAGGATGTGAAGAGGTGAGGATGTGAGGATGTGAGGATGTTAGGATGTGAGGATGTAAGAATGTGAGGATGTGAGGATGTGAGGATGTGAGGATGTGAGGATGTGAGGATGTGAGGATAAAAGGATGTGAGGATGTTAGGAGGTGAGGATGTGAGGATGTGAGAATGTGAGAAGGTGAGGATGTGAGGGAGTGAGGATGTGAGGATGTGAAGATGTGAGGATGTGAGTATGTGAGGATGTGAGGATGTGAGGATGTGAGGATGTGAGGATGTGAGAATGTGAGGATGTGAAGATGTGAGGATGTGAGGATGTGAGGATGAGAGGATGTGAGGATGTGAGGAGGTGAGGATGTGAGGATGTGAGGCTGTGAGGATGTGAGGATGTGAGGAGGAGAGGATGTGAGGATGTGAGGATGTGAGGATGTGAAGATGTGAGGATGTGAGAATGTGAAGATTTGAGGATGTGAGGATGTAAGGATGTGAGGATGTGAGGATGTGAGGATGTGAGAATGTGAGGATGTGAGGATGTGAGGATGTGAGGATGTGAGGATGTGAGGATGGGAAGATGTGAGGATGTGAGGATGTGAGGATGTGAGGATGTGAGGATGTGAGGATGTGAGGATGTGAGGATGTGAGGATGTGAGGATGTGAGGATGTGAGGAGAAGAGGATGTGAGGATGTGAGGATGTGAGGATGTGAGGATGTGAGGATGTGAGGATGTGAGGATGTGAAGATGTGAGGATGTGAGGATGTAAGGATGTGAGGATGTGTGGATGTGAGGATGTGAGGATGTGAGGATGTGAGGATGTGAGGATGTGAGGACGTGAGGATGTGAGGATGTGAAGATGTGAGGATGTGAGGATGTGAAGAAGTGAGGATGTGAGGATGTGAGGATGTGAGGATGTGAGGATGTGAAGATGTGAGGATGTGAGGATGTGAGGATGTGAGGATGTGAGGATGTGAGGACGTGAGGATGTGAGGATTTGAGGATGTGAGGATTTGAGGATGTGAGGATGTGAGGATGTGAGGATGTGAGGATGTGAGGATGTGAAGATGTGAGGAGGTGAGGATGTGAGGATGTGAGGATGTGAGAATGTGAGGATGTGAGGATGTGAGGATGTGAGGATGTGAAGATGTGAGGATGTGAGGATGTGAGGATATGAGGATGTGAGGATGTGAGGATGTGAGGATGTTAGGATGTGAGGATGTGAGAATGTAAAGATGTGAGGATGTGAGAATGTGAGGATGTGAGGATGTGAGGATGTGAGGATAAAAGGATGTGAGGATGTGAGGAGGTGAGGATGTGAGGATGTGAGGATGTGAGAATGTGAGGATGTGAGGATGTGAGGATGTGAGAATGTGAGGATGAGAGGATGTGAGGAGGTGAGGAGGTGAGGATGTGAGGATGTGAGGATGTGAGGATGTGAGGATGTGAGGATGTGAGGATGTGAGAATGTGAGGGTGTGAGGATGTGAAGATGTGAGGATGTGAGGATGTGAGGATGTGAGGATGTGAGGATGTGAGGATGTGAGAATGTGAGGATGAGAGGATGTGAGGATGTGAGGAGGTGAGAATGTGAGGATGTGAGGATGTGAGGATGTGAGAATGTGAGGATGTGAGGATGTGAGGATGTGAGGGTGTGAAGATGTGAGGATGTGAGGATGTGAGGATGTGAGGATGTGAGGATGTGAGAATGTGAGAAGGTGAGGATGTGAGGGTGTGAGGATGTGAAGATGTGAAGATGTGAGGATGTGAGGATGTGAGGATGTGAGGATGTGAGGATGTGAGGATGTGAGGATGTGAGAATGTGAAGATGTGAGTATGTGAGTATGTGAAGATTTGAGGATGTGAGGATGTAAGGATGTGAGGATGTGAGGATGTGAGGATGTGAGAATGTGAGGATGTGAGGATGTGAGGATGTGAGGATGTGAGGATGTGAGGAGGGGAAGATGTGAGGATGTGAGGATGTGAGGATGTGAGGATGTGAGGATGTGAGGATGTGAGGATGTGAGGATGTGAGGATGTGAGGATGTGAGGATGTGAGGAGGAGAGGATGTGAGGATGTGCGGATGTGAGGATGTGAGGATGTGAGGATGTGAGGATGTGAAGATGTGAGGATGTGAGGATGTAAGGATGTGAGGATGTGTGGATGTGAGGATGTGAGGATGTGAGGATGTGAGGATGTGAGGATGTGAGGACGTGAGGATGTGAGGATGTGAGGATGTGAGGATGTGAGGATGTGAGGAAGTGAGGATGTGAGGATGTGAGGATGTGAGGATGTGAGGATGTGAAGATGTGAGGATGTGAGGATGTGAGGATGTGAGGATGTGAGGATGTGAGGACGTGAGGATGTGAGGATATAAGGATGTAAGGATTTGAGGATGTGAGGATGCGAGGATGTGAGGATGTAAAGATGTGAGGAGGTGAGGATGTGAGGATGTGAGGATGTGAGAATGTGAGGATGTGATGATGAGAGGATGTGAGGATGTGAGGATTTGAGGATGTGAGGATGTGAGGATGAGAGGATGTGAGGATGTGAAGAGGTGAGGATATGAGGATGTGAGGATGTTAGGATGTGAGGATGTGAGGATGTGAGGATGTGAGAATGTGAGGATGTGAGGATGTGAGGATGTGAGGATAAAAGGATGTGAGGATGTGAGGAGGTGAGGATGTGAGGATGTGAGAATGTGAGAAGGTGAGGATGTGAGGATGTGAGGATGTGAGGATGTGAAGATTTGAGGATGTGAGGATGTGAGGATGTGAGGATGTGAGGATGTGAGGATGTGAGAATGTGAGGATGTGAGGATGTGAGGATGTGAGAATGTGAGGATGAGAGGATGTGAGGAGGTGAGGAGGTGAGGATGTGAGGATGTGAGGATGTGAGGATGTGAGGATGTGAGGATGTGAGGATGTGAGAATGTGAGGATGTGAGGATGTGAAGATGTGAGGATGTGAGGATGTGAGGATGTGAGGATGTGAGGATGTGAGGATGTGAGAATGTGAGGATGAGAGGATGTGAGGAAGTGAGGAGGTGAGAATGTGAGGATGTGAGGATGTGAGGATGTGAGGGTGTGAGGATGTGAGGATGTGAGGATGTGAGGATGTGAGGATGTGAGGATGTGAAGTTGTGAGGATGTGAGGATGTGAGGATGTGAGGATGTGAGGATGTGAAGATGTGAAGATGTGAGGATGTGAGGATGTGAGAATGTGAGGTTGTGAGGATGAAAGGATGTGAAGATGTGAGGATGTGAGGATGTGAAGATGTGAGGATGTGAGGAAGTGACGATGTGAGGATGTGAGGATGTGAGGATGTGAGGATGTGAGGATGTGAGGATGTGAGGATGTGAGGATGTGAGGATGTGAGGATGTGAGGATGTGAGGATGTGAGGATGTGAGGATGTGAGGATGTGAGGATGTGAGGACGTGAGGATGTGAGGATGTGAGGATGTGAGGATGTGAGGATGTGAGGATGTGAGGATGTGAAGAAGTGAGGATGTGAGGATGTGAGGATGTGAGGATGTGAGGATGTGAAGATGTGAGGATGTGAGGATGTGAGGATGTGAGGATGTGAGGATGTGAGGACGTGAGGATGTGAGGATATGAGGATGTGAGGATTTGAGGATGTGAGGATGTGAGGATGTGAGGATGTGAGGATGTGAGAATGTGAGGATGAGAGGATGTGAGGATGTGAGGAGGTGAGAATGTGAGGATGTGAGGATGTGAGGATGTAAGGATGTGAGGATGTGAAGATGTGAGGGTGTGAGGATGTGAGGATGTGAGGATGTGAGGATGTGAGGATGCGAGGATGTGAAGATGTGAGGATGTGAGGATGTGAGGATGTGAGGATGTGAGGATGTGAAGATGTGAAGATGTGAGGATGTGAGGATGTGAGAATGTGAGGATGTGAGGATGAAAGGATGTGAGGATGTGAGGATGTGAGGATGTGAAGATGTGAGGATGTGAGGATGTGAGGATGTGAGGATGTGAGGAGGAGAGGATGTGAGGATGTGAGAATGTGAGGATGTGAGGATGTGAGGATGTGAGGATGTGAAGATGTGAGGATGTGAGGATGTAAGGATGTGAGGATGTGAGGATGTGAGGATGTGAGGATGTGAGGATGTGAGGATGTGAGGATGTGAGGATGTGAGGATGTGAAAATGTGAGGATGTGAGGATGTGAAGAGGAGAGGATGTGAGGATGTGAGAATGTGAGGATGAGAGGATGTGAGGATGTGAGGATGTGAAGATGTGAGGATGTGAGGATGTAAGGATGTGAGGATGTGAGGATGTGAGGATGTGAGGATGTGAGGATGTGAGGATGTGAGGATGTGAGGACGTGAGGATGTGAGGATGTGAGGATGTGAGGATGTGAGGATGTGAAGAAGTGAGGATGTGAAGATTTGAGGATGTGAGGATGTGAGAATGTGAGGATGTGAGGATGAAAGGATGTGAGGATGTGAGGATGTGAGGATGTGAAGATGTGAGGATGTGAGGATGTGAGGATGTGAGGATGTGAGGAGGAGAGGATGTGAGGATGTGAGGATGTGAAGATGTGAGGATGTGAGGATGTGAGGATGTTAGGATGTGAGGATGTGAGGATTTGAGGAGGTGAGAATGTGAGGATGTGAGGATGTAAGGATGTAAGGATGTGAGGATGTGAAGATGTGAGGGTGTGAGGATGTGAGGATGTGAGGATGTGAGGATGTGAGGATGCGAGGATGTGAAGATGTGAGGATGTGAGGATGTGAGGATGTGAGGATGTGAGGATGTGAAGATGTGAAGATTTGAGGATGTGAGGATGTGAGAATGTGAGGATGTGAGGATGAAAGGATGTGAGGATGTGAGGATGTGAGGATGTGAAGATGTGAGGATGTGAGGATGTGAGGATGTGAGGATGTGAGGAGGAGAGGATGTGAGGATGTGAGAATGTGAGGATATGAGGATGTGAGGATGTGAGGATGTGAAGATGTGAGGATGTGAGGATGTAAGGATGTGAGGATGTGAGGATGTGAGGATGTGAGGATGTGAGGATGTGAGGATGTGAGGATGTGAGGATGTGAAAATGTGAGGATGTGAGGATGTGAAGAGGAGAGGATGTGAGGATGTGAGAATGTGAGGATGAGAGGATGTGAGGATGTGAGAATGTGAAGATGTGAGGATGTGAGGATGTAAGGATGTGAGGATGTGAGGATGTGAGGATGTGAGGATGTGAGGATGTGAGGATGTGAGGATGTGAGGACGTGAGGATGTGAGGATGTGAGGATGTGAAGTTGTGAGGATGTGAGGATGTGAGGATGTGAGGATGTGAGGATGTGAAGATGTGAAGATGTGAGGATGTGAGGATGTGAGAATGTGAGGTTGTGAGGATGAAAGGATGTGAAGATGTGAGGATGTGAGGATGTGAAGATGTGAGGATGTGAGGAAGTGACGATGTGAGGATGTGAGGATGTGAGGATGTGAGGATGTGAGGATGTGAGGATGTGAGGATGTGAGGATGTGAGGATGTGAGGATGTGAGGATGTGAGGATGTGAGGATGTGAGGATGTGAGGATGTGAGGATGTGAGGACGTGAGGATGTGAGGATGTGAGGATGTGAGGATGTGAGGATGTGAGGATGTGAGGATGTGAAGAAGTGAGGATGTGAGGATGTGAGGATGTGAGGATGTGAGGATGTGAAGATGTGAGGATGTGAGGATGTGAGGATGTGAGGATGTGAGGATGTGAGGACGTGAGGATGTGAGGATATGAGGATGTGAGGATTTGAGGATGTGAGGATGTGAGGATGTGAGGATGTGAGGATGTGAGAATGTGAGGATGAGAGGATGTGAGGATGTGAGGAGGTGAGAATGTGAGGATGTGAGGATGTGAGGATGTAAGGATGTGAGGATGTGAAGATGTGAGGGTGTGAGGATGTGAGGATGTGAGGATGTGAGGATGTGAGGATGCGAGGATGTGAAGATGTGAGGATGTGAGGATGTGAGGATGTGAGGATGTGAGGATGTGAAGATGTGAAGATGTGAGGATGTGAGGATGTGAGAATGTGAGGATGTGAGGATGAAAGGATGTGAGGATGTGAGGATGTGAGGATGTGAAGATGTGAGGATGTGAGGATGTGAGGATGTGAGGATGTGAGGAGGAGAGGATGTGAGGATGTGAGAATGTGAGGATGTGAGGATGTGAGGATGTGAGGATGTGAAGATGTGAGGATGTGAGGATGTAAGGATGTGAGGATGTGAGGATGTGAGGATGTGAGGATGTGAGGATGTGAGGATGTGAGGATGTGAGGATGTGAGGATGTGAAAATGTGAGGATGTGAGGATGTGAAGAGGAGAGGATGTGAGGATGTGAGAATGTGAGGATGAGAGGATGTGAGGATGTGAGGATGTGAAGATGTGAGGATGTGAGGATGTAAGGATGTGAGGATGTGAGGATGTGAGGATGTGAGGATGTGAGGATGTGAGGATGTGAGGATGTGAGGACGTGAGGATGTGAGGATGTGAGGATGTGAGGATGTGAGGATGTGAAGAAGTGAGGATGTGAAGATTTGAGGATGTGAGGATGTGAGAATGTGAGGATGTGAGGATGAAAGGATGTGAGGATGTGAGGATGTGAGGATGTGAAGATGTGAGGATGTGAGGATGTGAGGATGTGAGGATGTGAGGAGGAGAGGATGTGAGGATGTGAGGATGTGAAGATGTGAGGATGTGAGGATGTGAGGATGTTAGGATGTGAGGATGTGAGGATTTGAGGAGGTGAGAATGTGAGGATGTGAGGATGTAAGGATGTAAGGATGTGAGGATGTGAAGATGTGAGGGTGTGAGGATGTGAGGATGTGAGGATGTGAGGATGTGAGGATGCGAGGATGTGAAGATGTGAGGATGTGAGGATGTGAGGATGTGAGGATGTGAGGATGTGAAGATGTGAAGATTTGAGGATGTGAGGATGTGAGAATGTGAGGATGTGAGGATGAAAGGATGTGAGGATGTGAGGATGTGAGGATGTGAAGATGTGAGGATGTGAGGATGTGAGGATGTGAGGATGTGAGGAGGAGAGGATGTGAGGATGTGAGAATGTGAGGATATGAGGATGTGAGGATGTGAGGATGTGAAGATGTGAGGATGTGAGGATGTAAGGATGTGAGGATGTGAGGATGTGAGGATGTGAGGATGTGAGGATGTGAGGATGTGAGGATGTGAGGATGTGAAAATGTGAGGATGTGAGGATGTGAAGAGGAGAGGATGTGAGGATGTGAGAATGTGAGGATGAGAGGATGTGAGGATGTGAGAATGTGAAGATGTGAGGATGTGAGGATGTAAGGATGTGAGGATGTGAGGATGTGAGGATGTGAGGATGTGAGGATGTGAGGATGTGAGGATGTGAGGACGTGAGGATGTGAGGATGTGAGGATGTGAGGATGTGAGGATGTGAAGAAGTGAGGATGTGAGGATGTGAGGATGTGAGGATGTGAGGCTGTGAAGATGTGAGGATGTGAGGATTTGAGGATGTGAGGATGTGAGGATTTGAGGATGTGAGGATGTGAGGAGGTGAGGATGTGAGGATGTGAGGATGTGAGGATGTGAGGATGTGAGGATGAGAGGATGTGAGGATGTGAGGATGTGAGGATGTGAGGATGTGAGGATGAGAGGATGTGAGAATGTGAAGAGGTGAGGATGTCAGGATGTGAGGATGTTAGGAAGTGAGGATGTGAGAATGTGAGGATGTGAGGATGTGAGGATGTGAGGATGTGAGGATGTGAGGATGTGAGGATAAAAGGATGTGAGGATGTGAGGAGGTGAGGAGGTGAAGATGTGAGGATGTGAGGATGTGAGGATGTGAAGATGTGAGGATGTGAGGATGTGAGGATGTGAGGATGTGAGGATGTGAGGATGTGAGAATGTGAGAATGTGAGGATGTGAGGATGTCAGGATGTGAGGATGTGAGGATGAGAGGATGTGAGGATGTGAGGAGGTGAGGATGTGAGGATGTGAGGATGTGAGGATGTGAGGATGTGAGGAGGAGAGGATATGAGGATGTGAGAATGTGAGGATGTGAGGATGTGAGGATGTGAGGATGTGAAGATGTGAGGATGTGAGGATGTAAGGATGTGAGGATGTGAGGATGTGAGGATGTGAGAATGTGAGGATGTGAGGATGAAAGGCTGTGAGGATGTGAGGATGTGAGGACGTGAAGATGTGAGGATGTGAGGATGTGAGGATGTGAGGATGTGAGGATGTGAGGATGTGAGGATGTGAAGAGGAGAGGATGTGAGGATGTGAGGATGTGAGGATGTGAGGATGTGATGATGTGAGGATGTGAAAATGTGAGGATGTGAGGATGTAAGGATGTGAGGATGTGTGGATGTGAGGATGTGAGGATGTGAGGATGTGAGGATGTGAGGATGTGAGGACGTGAGGATGTGAGGATGTGAAGATGTGAGGATGTGAGGATGTGAAGATGTGAGGATGTGAGGATGTGAGGATGTGAGGATGTGAGGATGTGAGGACGTGAGGATGTGAGGATATGAGGATGTGAGGATTTGAGGATGTGAGGATGTGAGGATGTGAGGATGTGAGGATGTGAGGAGGTGAGGATGTGAGGATGTGAGGATGTGAGGATGTGAGGATGTGAAGATGAGAGGATGTGAGGATGTGAGGATGTGAGGATATGAGGATGTGAGGATTTTAGGATGAGAGGATGTGAGGATGTGAAGAGGTGAGGATGTGAGGATGTGAGGATGTTAGGATGTGAGGATGTGAGAATGTGAAGATGTGAGAATGTGAGGATGTGATGATGTGAGGATGTGAGGATGTGAGGATGTGAGGATGTGAGGATAAAAGGATGTGAGGATGTGAGGAGGTGAGGATGTGAGGATGTGAGAATGTGAGGATGTGAGGATGAGAGGATGTGAGGATGTGAGGAGGTGAGAATGTGAGGATGTGAGGATGTGAGGATGTGAGGATGTGAGGATGTGAGGATGTGAGAATGTGAGGATGTGAGGATGTGAAGATGTGAGGATGTGAGGATGTGAAAATGTGAGGATGTGAGGATGTGAGGATGTGAGGATGTGAGAATATCAGGATGTGAGGATGTGAGGATGTGAGGATGTGAGGATGTGAGGATGAGAGGATGTGAGGATGTGAGGAGGTGAGTATGTGAGGTATGAGGATGTGAGGATGTGAGGATGTGAGAATGTGAGGATGTGAGGATGTGAGGATGTGAGAATGTGAGGATGAGAGGATGTGAGGATGTGAGGAGGTGAGAATGTGAGGATGTGAGGATGTGAGGATGTGAGAATGTGAGGATGTGAGGATGTGAGGATGTGAGGGTGTGAGGATGTGAGGATGTGAGGATGTGAGGATGTGAGGATGTGAGGATGTGAAGATGTGAGGATGTGAGGATGTGAGGATGTGAGGATGTGAGGATGTGAGGATGTGAGGATGTGAGGATGTGAAGATGTGAGGATGTGAGGATGTGAGGATGTGAGGACGTGAGGATGTGAGGATGTGAGGATGTGAGGATATGAGGATGGGAGGATGTGAGGATGTGAGGATGTGAGTATGTGAGGATGTGAGGATGTGAGGATGTGAGGATGTGAGGATGTGAGGAGGTGAGGATGTGAGGATGTGAGGATGTGAGGATGTGAGAATGTGAGGATGAGAGGATGTGAGGATGTGAGGAGGTGAGAATGTGAGGATGTGAGGATGTGAGGATAAAAGGATGTGAGGATGTGAGGAGGTGAGGATGTGAGGATGTGAGAATGTGAGAAGGTGAGGATGTGAGGATGTGAGGATGTGAGGATGTGAGGATGTGAGGATGTGAGGATGTGAGAATATGAGGATGTGAGGATGTGAGGATGTGAGGATGTGAGGATGAGAGGATGTGAGGATGTGAGGAGGTGAGAATGTGAGGATGTGAGGATGTGAGGATGTGAGGATGTGAGGATGTGAAGATGTGAGAATGTGAGGATGTGAGGATGTGAAGATGTGAGGATGTGAGGATGTGAGGATGTGAGGATGTGAGGATGTGAGGATGTGAGGATGTGAGAATATCAGGATGTGAGGATGTGAGGATGTGAGGATGTGAGGATGTGAGGATGAGAGGATGTGAGGATGTGAGAAGGTGAGTATGTGAGGATGTGAGGATGTAAGGATGTGAGGATGTGAGAATGTGAGGATGTGAGGATGTGAGGATGTGAGAATGTGAGGATGAGAGGATGTGAGGATGTGAGGAGGTGAGAATGTGAGGATATGAGGATGTGAGGATGTGAGAATGTGAGGATGTGAGGATGTGAGGATGTGAGGGTGTGAGGATGTGAGGATGTGAGGATGTGAGGATGTGAGGATGTGAGGATGTGAAGATGTGAGGATGTGAGGATGTGAGGATGTGAGGATGTGAGGATGTGAGGATGTGAGGATGTGAGGATGTGAGGATGTGAAGATGTGAGGATGTGAGGATGTGAGGATGTGAGGACGTGAGGATGTGAGGATGTGAGGATGTGAGGATATGAGGATGGGAGGATGTGAGGATGTGAGGATGTGAGGATGTGAGGATGTGAGGATGTGAGGATGTGAAGATGTGAGGATGTGAGGATGTGAGGATGTGAGGATGTGAGGATGTGAGGATGTGAGGATGTGAGGATGTGAGGATGTGAAGATGTGAGGATGTGAGGATGTGAGGATGTGAAGACGTGAGGATGTGAGGATGTGAGGATGTGAGGATATGAGGATGGGAGGATGTGAGGATGTGAGGATGTGAGGATGTGAGGATGTGAGGATGTGAGGATGTGAGGATGTGAGGATGTGAGGAGGTGAGGATGTGAGGATGTGAGGATGTGAGGATGTGAGAATGTGAGGACGAGAGGATGTGAGGATGTGAGGATGTGAGGATGTGAGGATGTGAGGATAAGAGGATGTGAGGATGTGAAGAGGTGAGGATGTGATGTTGTGAGGATGTGAGGATGTGAGGATGAAAGGATGTGAGGATGTGAGGATGTGAGGATGTGAGGACGTGAGGATGTGAGGATATGAGGATGTGAGGATTTGAGGATGTGAGGATGTGAGGATGTGAGGATGTGAGGATGTGAGGAGGTGAGGATTTGAGGATGTGAGGATGTGAGGATGTGAGGATGTGAAGATGAGAGGATGTGAGGATGTGAGGATGTGAGGATGTGAGGATGTGAGAATTTTAGGATGAGAGGATGTGAGGATGTGAAGAGGTGAGGATATGAGGATGTGAGGATGTTAGGATGTGAGGATGTGAGAATGTGAGAATGTGAGGATGTGAGGATGTGAGTATGTGAGGATGTGAGGATGTGAGGATGTGAGGATGTGAGGATGTGAGGAGGTGAGGATGTGAGGATGTGAGGATGTGAGGATGTGAGAATGTGAGGATGAGAGGATGTGAGGATGTGAGGAGGTGAGAATGTGAGGATGTGAGGATGTGAGGATAAAAGGATTTGAGGATGTGAGGAGGTGAGGATGTGAGGATGTGAGAATGTGAGAAGGGGAGGATGTGAGGATGTGAGGATGTGAGGATGTGAGGATGTGAGGATGTGAGGATGTGAGAATATGAGGATGTGAGGATGTGAGGATGTGAGGATGTGAGGATGAGAGGATGTGAGGATGTGAGGAGGTGAGAATGTGAGGATGTGAGGATGTGAGAATGTGAGGATGTGAGGATGTGAGGATGTGAGAATGTGAGGATGTGAGGATGTGAAGATGTGAGGATGTGAGGATGTGAGCATGTGAGGATGTGAAAATGTGAGGATGTGAGGATGTGAGAATATCAGGATGTGAGGATGTGAGGATGTGAGGATGTGAGGATGTGAGGATGAGAGGATGTGAGGATGTGAGGAGGTGAGTATGTGAGGATGTGAGGATGTGAGGATGTGAGGATGTGAGATTGTGAGGATGTGAGGATGTGAGGATGTGAGAATGTGAGGATGAGAGGATGTGAGGATGTGAGGAGGTGAGAATGTGAGGATGTGAGGATGTGAGGATGTGAGAATGTGAGGATGTGAGGATGTGAGGATGTGAGGGTGTGAGGATGTGAGGATGTGATGATGTGAGGATGTGAGGATGTGAGGATGTGAAGATGTGAGGATGTGAGGATGTGAGGATGTGAGGATGTGAGGATGTGAGGATGTGAGGATGTGAGGATGTGAGGATGTGAGGATGTGAAGATGTGAGGATGTGAGGATGTGAGGATGTGAGGACGTGAGGATGTGAGGATGTGAGGATGTGAGGATATGAGGATGGGAGGATGTGAGGATGTGAGGATGTGAGGATGTGAGGCTGTGAGGATGTGAGGATGTGAGGATGTGAGGGTGTGAGGATGTGAGGATGTGAGGATGTGAGGATGTGAGGATGTGAGAATGTGAGGATGTGAGGATGTGAAGATGTGAGGATGTGAGGATGTGAGGATGTGAGGATGTGAGGATGTGAGGATGTGAGGATGAGAGGATGTGAGGATGTGAGGAGGTGAGAATGTGAGGATGTGAGGATGTGAGAATGTGAGGATGTGAGGATGTGAGGATGTGAGAATGTGAGGATGTGAGGATGTGAAGATGTGAGGATGTGAGGATGTGAGCATGTGAGGATGTGAAAATGTGAGGATGTGAGGATGTGAGAATATCAGGATGTGAGGATGTGAGGATGTGAGGATGTGAGGATGTGAGGATGAGAGGATGTGAGGATGTGAGGAGGTGAGTATGTGAGGATGTGAGGATGTGAGGATGTGAGGATGTGAGATTGTGAGGATGTGAGGATGTGAGGATGTGAGAATGTGAGGATGAGAGGATGTGAGGATGTGAGGAGGTGAGAATGTGAGGATGTGAGGATGTGAGGATGTGAGAATGTGAGGATGTGAGGATGTGAGGATGTGAGGGTGTGAGGATGTGAGGATGTGATGATGTGAGGATGTGAGGATGTGAGGATGTGAAGATGTGAGGATGTGAGGATGTGAGGATGTGAGGATGTGAGGATGTGAGGATGTGAGGATGTGAGGATGTGAGGATGTGAGGATGTGAAGATGTGAGGATGTGAGGATGTGAGGATGTGAGGACGTGAGGATGTGAGGATGTGAGGATGTGAGGATATGAGGATGGGAGGATGTGAGGATGTGAGGATGTGAGGATGTGAGGCTGTGAGGATGTGAGGATGTGAGGATGTGAGGGTGTGAGGATGTGAGGATGTGAGGATGTGAGGATGTGAGGATGTGAGAATGTGAAGATGTGAGGATGTGAGGATGTGAGGATGTGAGGATGTGAGGATGTGAGGATGTGAGGATGTGAGGATGTGAGGATGTGAAGATGTGAGGATGTGAGGATGTGAGGATGTGAGGACGTGAGGATGTGAGGATGTGAGGATGTGAGGATATGAGGATGGGAGGATGTGAGGATGTGAGAATGTGAGGATGTGAGGATGTGAGGATGTGAGGATGTGAGGATGTGAGGATGTGAGGAGGTGAGGATGTGAGGATGTGAGGATGTGAGGATGTGAGAATGTGATGACGAGAGGATGTGAGGATGTGAGGATGTGAGGATGTGAGGATGTGAGGATAAGAGGATGTGAGGATGTGAAGAGGTGAGGATGTGAGGTTGTGAGGATGTGAGGATGTGAGGATGAAAGGATGTGAGGATGTGAGGATGTGAGGATGTGAGGACGTGAGGATGTGAGGATATGAGGATGTGAGGATTCGAGGATGTGAGGATGTGAGGATGTGAGGATGTGAGGATGTGAGGAGGTGAGGATTTGAGGATGTGAGGATGTGAGGATGTGAGGATGTGAAGATGAGAGGATGTGAGGATGTGAGGATGTGAGGATTTTAGGATGAGAGGATGTGAGGATGTGAAGAGGTGAGGATGTGAGGATGTGAGGATGTGAGGACGTGAGTATGTGAGGATGTGAGGATGTGAGGATATGAGGATGGGAGGATGTGAGGATGTGAAGATGTGAGGATGTGAGGATGTGAGGATGTGAGGATGTGAAGATGTGAGGATGTGAGGATGTGAGGATGTGAGGATGTGAGGATGTGAGGATGTGAGGATGTGAGGATGTGAGGATGTGAAGATGTGAGGATGTGAGGATGTGAGGATGTGAGGACGTGAGGATGTGAGGATGTGAGGATGTGAGGATATGAGGATGGGAGGATGTGAGGATGTGAGGATGTGAGGATGTGAGGATGTGAGGATGTGAGGATGTGAGGATGTGAGGATGTGAGGAGGTGAGGATGTGAGGATGTGAGGATGTGAGGATGTGAGAATGTGAGGACGAGAGGATGTGAGGATGTGAGGATGTGAGGATAAGAGGATGTGAGGATGTGAAGAGGTGAGGATGTGAGGTTGTGAGGATGTGAGGATGTGAGGATGAAAGGATGTGAGGATGTGATGATGTGAGGATGTGAGGACGTGAGGATGTGAGGATATGAGTATGTGAGGATTTGAGGATGTGAGGATGTGAGGATGTGAGGATGTGAGGATGTGAGGAGGTGAGGATTTGAGGATGTGAGGATGTGAGGATGTGAGGATGTGAAGATGAGAGGATGTGAGGATGTGAGGATGTGAGGATGTGAGGATGTGAGAATTTTAGGATGAGAGGCTGTGAGGATGTGAAGAGGTGAGGATGTGAGGATGTGAGGATGTTAGGATGTGAGGATGTGAGAATGTGAGAATGTGAGGATGTGAGGATGTGAGTATGTGAGGATGTGAGGATGTGAGGATGTGAGGATGTGAGGATGTTAGGAGGTGAGGATGTGAGGATGTGAGGATGTGAGGATGTGAGAATGTGAGGATGAGAGGATGTGAGGATGTGAGGAGGTCAGATTGTGAGGATGTGAGGATGTGAGGATAAAAGGATGTGAGGATGTGAGGAGGTGAGGATGTGAGGATGTGAGAATGTGAGAAGGTGAGGATGTGAGGATGTGAGGATGTGAGGATGTGAGGATGTGAGGATGTGAGGATGTGAGAATATGAGGATGTGAGGATGTGAGGATGTGAGGATGTGAGGATGAGAGGATGTGAGGATGTGAGGAGGTGAGAATGTGAGGATGTGAGGATGTGAGAATGTGAGGATGTGAGGATGTGAGGATGTGAGAATGTGAGGATGTGAGGATGTGAAGATGTGAGGATGTGAGGATGTGAGGATGTGAGGATGTGAGGATGTGAGGATGTGAGGATGTGAGAATATCAGGATGTGAGGATGTGAGGATGTGAGGATGTGAGAATGTGAGGATGAGAGGATGTGAGGATGTGAGGAGGTGAGTATGTGAGGATGTGAGGATGTGAGGATGTGAGGATGTGAGAATGTGAGGATGTGAGGATGTGAGGATGTGAGAATGTGAGGATGAGAGGATGTGAGGATGTGAGGAGGTGAGAATGTGAGGATGTGAGGATGTGAGGATGTGAGAATGTGAGGATGTGAGGATGTGAGGATGTGAGGGTGTGAGGATGTGAGGATGTGATGATGTGAGGATGTGAGGATGTGAGGATGTGAAGATGTGAGGATGTGAGGATGTGAGGATGTGAGGATGTGAGGATGTGAGGATGTGAGGATGTGAGGATGTGAGAATGTGAAGATGTGAGGATGTGAGGATGTGAGGATGTGAGGACGTGAGGATGTGAGGATGTGAGGATGTGAGGATATGAGGATGGGAGGATGTGAGGATGTGAGGATGTGAGGATGTGAGGATGTGAGGATGTGAGGATGTGAGGATGTGAGGGTGTGAGGATGTGAGGATGTGAGGATGTGAGGATGTGAGGATGTGAGGATGTGAAGATGTGAGGATGTGAGGATGTGAGGATGTGAGGATGTGAGGATGTGAGGATGTGAGGATGTGAGGATGTGAGGATGTGAAGATGTGAGGATGTGAGTATGTGAGGATGTGAGGACGTGAGGATGTGAGGATGTGAGGATGTGAGGATATGAGGATGGGAGGATGTGAGGATGTGAGGATGTGAGGATGTGAGGATGTGAGGATGTGAGGATGTGAGGATGTGAGGATGTGAGGAGGTGTGGATGTGAGGATGTGAGGATGTGAGGATGTGAGAATGTGAGGACGAGAGGATGTGAGGATGTGAGGATGTGAGGATGTGAGGATGTGAGGATAAGAGGATGTGAGGATGTGAAGAGGTGAGGATGTGAGGTTGTGAGGATGTGAGGATGTGAGGATGAAAGGATGTGAGGATGTGAGGATGTGAGGATGTGAGGACGTGAGGATGTGAGGATATGAGGATGTGAGGATGTGAGGATGTGAGGATGTGAGGATGTGAGGATGTGAGGATGTGAGGAGGTGAGGATTTGAGGATGTGAAGATGTGAGGATGTGAGGATGTGAAGATGAGAGGATGTGAGGATGTGAGGATGTGAGGATGTGAGGATGTGAGGATTTTAGGATGAGAGGATGTGAGGATGTGAAGAGGTGAGGATGTGAGGATGTGAGGATGTTAGGATGTGAGGATGTGAGAATGTGAGAATGTGAGGATGTGAGGATGTGAGGATGTGAGGATGTGAGGATGTGAGGATGTGAGGATGTGAGGATGTGAGGATGTGAGGATAAAAGGATGTGAGGATGTGAGGAGGTGAGGATGTGAGGATGTGAGAATGTGAGAAGGTGAGGATGTGAGGATGTGAGGATGTGAGGATGTGAGGATGTGAGGATGTGAGGATGTGAGGATGTGAGAATATGAGGATGTGAGGATGTGAGGATCTGAGGATGTGAGGATGTGAGGATGAGAGGATGTGAGGATGTGAGGAGGTGTGGATGTGAGGATGTGAGGATGTGAGGATGTGAGAATGTGAGGACGAGAGGATGTGAGGATGTGAGGATGTGAGGATGTGAGGATGTGAGGATAAGAGGATGTGAGGATGTGAAGAGGTGAGGATGTGAGGTTGTGAGGATGTGAGGATGTGAGGATGAAAGGATGTGAGGATGTGAGGATGTGAGGATGTGAGGACGTGAGGATGTGAGGATATGAGGATGTGAGGATTTGAGGATGTGAGGATGTGAGGATGTGAGGATGTGAGGATGTGAGGAGGTGAGGATTTGAGGATGTGAAGATGTGAGGATGTGAGGATGTGAAGATGAGAGGATGTGAGGATGTGAGGATGTGAGGATGTGAGGATGTGAGGATTTTAGGATGAGAGGATGTGAGGATGTGAAGAGGTGAGGATGTGAGGATGTGAGGATGTTAGGATGTGAGGATGTGAGAATGTGAGAATGTGAGAATGTGAGGATGTGAGGATGTGAGGATGTGAGGATGTGAGGATGTGAGGATGTGAGGATGTGAGGATGTGAGGATGTGAGGATAAAAGGATGTGAGGATGTGAGGAGGTGAGGATGTGAGGATGTGAGAATGTGAGAAGGTGAGGATGTGAGGATGTGAGGATGTGAGGATGTGAGGATGTGAGGATGTGAGGATGTGAGGATGTGAGAATATGAGGATGTGAGGATGTGAGGATCTGAGGATGTGAGGATGTGAGGATGAGAGGATGTGAGGATGTGAGGAGGTGAGAATGTGAGGATGTGAGGATGTGAGGATGTGAGGATGTGAGGATGTGAGGATGTGAGAATGTGAGGATGTGAGGATGTGAAGATGTGAGGATGTGAGGATGTGAGGATGTGAGGATGTGAGGATGTGAGGATGTGAGGATGTGAGGATGTGAGAATATCAGGATGTGAGGATGTGAGGATGTGAGGATGTGAGGATGTGAGGATGAGAGGATGTGAGGATGTGAGGATGTGAGGATGTGAGGATGTGAGGATAAGAGGATGTGAAGATGTGAAGAGGTGAGGATGTGAGGTTGTGAGGATGTGAGGATGTGAGGATGATAGGATGTGAGGATGTGAGGAGGTGAGGATGTGAGGATGTGAGAATGTGAGAAGGTGAGGATGTGAAGATGTGAGGCTGTGAGGATGTGAGGAGGAGAGGATTTGAGGATGTGAGGATGTGAGGATGAAAGGATGTGAGGATGTGAGTAGGTGAGGATGTGAAGATGTGAGAATGTGAGGATGTGAGGATGTGAGGATGTGAGGATATGAGGATGGGAGGATGTGAGGATGTGAGGATGTGAGGATGTGAGGATGTGAGGATGTGAGGATGTGAGGATGTGAGGATGTGAGGATGTGAGGATGAAAGGATGTGAGGATGTGAGTAGGTGAGGATGTGAAGATGTGAGAATGTGAGAAGGTGAGGATGTGAAGATGTGAGAATGTGAGGATGTGAGGATGTGAGGATGTGAGGATGTGAAGATGTGAGGATGTGAGGATGTAAGGATGTGAGGATGTGTGGATGTGAGGATGTGAGGATGTGAGGATGTGAGGATGTGAGGATGTGAGGACGTGAGGATGTGAGGATGTGAGGATGTGAGGATGTGAGGATTGAGGAAGTGAAGATGTGAGGATGTGAGGATGTGAGGATGTGAGGATGTGAAGATGTGAGGATGTGAGGATATGAAGATGTGAGGATGTGAGGATGTGAGGACGTGAGGATGTGAGGATATGAGGATGTGAGGATTTGAGGGTGT
The DNA here is from genome assembly GCA_947562095.1 of Branchellion lobata. Lineage (NCBI taxonomy): Eukaryota > Metazoa > Annelida > Clitellata > Hirudinida > Piscicolidae > Branchellion > Branchellion lobata. Next base: position 2,798,183 of record OX387255.1, on the reverse strand, counting down.
GAGGATGTGAAGATGTGAGGATGTGAGGATGTGAGGAGGTGAGAATGTGAGGATGTGAGGATGTGAGGATGTGAGGATGTGAGGATGTGAGGATGAGAGGATGTGAGGATGTGAGGATGTGAGGATGTGAGGATGTGAGGATGAGAGGATGTGAGGATGTGAGGATGTGAGAATTTGAGGATGTGAGAATAAGAGGATGAGAGGATGTGAGGATGTGAGGATGTGAGGATGTGAGGATGTGAGGATAAGAGGATGTGAAGATGTGAAGAGGTGAGGATGTGAGGTTGTGAGGATGTGAGGATGTGAGGATGATAGGATGTGAGGATGTGAGGAGGTGAGGATGTGAGGATGTGAGAATGTGAGAAGGTGAGGATGTGAAGATGTGAGAATGTGAGGATGTGAGGATGTGAGGTTGTGAGGATGTGAAGATGTGAGGCTGTGAGGATGTGAGGAGGAGAGGATTTGAGGATGTGAGGATGTGAGGATGTGAGGATGTGAGGATGTGAGGATGTGGAGATGTGAGGATGTGAGGATGTAAGGATGTGAGGATGTGTGGATGTGAGGATGTGAGGATGTGAGGATGTGAGGATGTGAGGATGTGAGGACGTGAGGATGTGAGGATGTGAGAATGTGAGGATGTGAGGATGTGAGGAAGTGAAGATGTGAGGATGTGAGGATGTGAGGATGTGAGGATGTGAAGATGTGAAGATGTGAGGATGTGAGGATGTGAGGATGTGAGGATGTGAGGACGTGAGGATGTGAGGATATGAGGATGTGAGGATTTGAGGATGTGAGGATGTGAGGATGTGAGGATGTGAGGATGTGAGGAGGTGAGGATGTGAGGATGTGAGGATGTGAGGATGTGAGGATGTGAGGATGTGGGGATGTGAGGATGTGAGGATGTGAGGATGTGAGGATGTGAGGATGAGAGGATGTGTGGATGTGAAGAGGTGAGGATGTGAGGATGTGAGGATGTTAGGATGTGAGGATGTGAGAATGTGAGGATGTGAGGATGTGAGGATGTGAGGATGTGAGGATGTGAGGATGTGAGGATAAAAGGATGTGAGGATGTGAGGAGGTGAGGATGTGAGGATGTGAGAATGTGAGAAGGTGAGGATGTGAGGATGTGAGGATGTGAGGATGTGAAGATGTGAGGATGTGAGGATGTGAGGATGTGAGGATGTGAGGATGTGAGGATGTGAGGATGTGAGAATGTGAGGATGTGAGGATGAGAGGATGTGAGGATGTGAGGATGAGAGGATGTGAGGATGTGAGGAGGTGAGGATGTGAGGATGTGAAGATGTGAGGATGTGAGGAAGTGAGGATGTGAGGATTTGAGAATGTGAGGATGTGAGGATGTGAAGATGTGAGGATGTGAGGATGTGAGGATGTGAGGATGTGAGGATGTGAGGATGTGAGGATGTGAGAATATCAGGATGTGAGGATGTGAGGATGTGAGGATGTGAGGATGTGAGGATGAGAGGATGTGAGGATGTAAGGAGGTGAGTATGTGAGGATGTGAGGATGTGAGGATGTGAGGATGTGAGAATGTGAGGATGTGAGGATGTGAGGATGTGAGGATGTGAGAATGTGAGGATGAGAGGATGTGAGGATGTGAGGGGTGAGAATGTGAGGATGTGAGGATGTGAGGATGTGAGAATGTGAGGATGAGAAGATGTGAGGATGTGAGGATGTGAGGATGTGAGGATGTGAGGATGTGAGGATGTGAGGACGTGAGGATGTGAGGATGTGAGGATGTGAGGATGTGAGGATGTGAAGAAGTGAGGATGTGAGGATGTGAGGATGTGAGGATGTGAAGATGTGAGGATGTGAGGATGTGAGGATGTGAGGATGTGAGGATGTGAGGACGTGAGGATGTGAGGATATGAGGTTGTGAGGATTTGAGGATGTGAGGATGTGAGGATTTGAGGATGTGAGGATGTGAGGAGGTGAGGATGTGAGGATGTGAGGATGTGAGGATGTGAGGATGTGAGGATGAGAGGATGTGAGGATGTGAGGATGTGAGGATGTGAGGATGTGAGGATGAGAGGATGTGAGGATGTGAAGAGGTAAGGATGTGAGGATGTGAGGATGTTAGGATGTGAGGATGTGAGAATGTGAGGATGTGAGGATGAGAGGATGTGAGGATGTGAGGATATGAGGATGTGAGGATGTGAGGATGTGAGGATTTGAGGATGTGAGGATAAAAGAATGTGAGGATGTGAGGAGGTGAGGATGTGAGGATGTGAGAAGGTGAGGAGGTGAGGATGTGAGGATGTGAGGATGTGAGGATGTGAGGATGAGAGGATGTGAGGATGTGGGGAGGTGAGGATGTGAGGATGTGAGGATGTGAGGATGTGAGGATGTGAAGAGGAGAGGATGTAAGGATGTGAGGATGTGAGGATGTGAGGATATGAGAATGTGAGGATGTGAGGATGTGAGAATGTGAGGATGTGAGGATGTGAGGATGTGAGGATGTGAGGATGTGAGGATGTGAGAATGTGAGGATGTGAGGATGTGAGGATGTGAGGATGTGAGGATGTGAGGATGTGAGGATGAGAGGATGTGAGGATGTGAAGAGGTGAGGATGTGAGGATGTGAGGATGTGAGGATGAGAGGATGTGAGGATGTGAGGATGTGAGGATGTGAGGATGTGAGGATGAGAGGATGTGAGAATGTGAGGATAAGAGGATGTGAAGAGGTGAGGATGTGAGGATGTGAGGATGTGAGGATGTGAGGATGTGAGGATGAAAGGATGTGAGGATGTGAGGATGTGAGGATGTGAGGATGTGAGAATGAGAGGATGTGAGAATGTGAAGAGGTGAGGATGTGAGGATGTGAGGATGTTAGGATGTGAGGATGTGAGAATGTGAGGATGTGAGGATGTGAGGATGTGAGGATGTGAGGATGTGAGGATGTGAGGATGTGAGGATGTGAGGATGTGAGGATGTGAGGATAAAAGGATGTGAGGAGGTGAGGATGTGAGGATGTGAGGATGTGAGGATGTGAGGATGTGAGGAGGAGAGGATGTAAGGATGTGAGGATGTGAGGATGTGAGGATGTGAGGATGTGAGGATGTGAGGATGTGAGGATGTGAGAATGTGAGGATGTGAGGATGTGAGGATGTGAGGATGTGAGGATGTGAGGATGTGAGGATGTGAGGATGTGAGGATGTGAAAATGTGAGGATGTGAGGATGTAAGGATTTGAGGATGTGTGGATGTGAGGATGTGAGGATGTGAGGATGTGAGGATGTGAGGATGTGAGGACGTGAGGATGTGAGGATGTGAGGATGTGAGGATGTGAGGACGTGAGGAAGTGAGGATGTGAGGATGTGAGGATGTGAGGATGAGAGGATGTGAGGATGTGAAGATGAGAGGATGTGAGGATGTGAGGATGTGAGGATGTGAGGATGTGAGGATGTGAGGATGTGAGGATGTGAGGATGAGAGGATGTGAGGATGTGAGGATGAGAGGATGTGAAGAGGTGAGGATGTGAGGATGTGAGGATGTGAGGATGAGAGGATGTGAGGATGTGAGGATGAGAGGATGTGAAGAGGTGAGGATGTGAGGATGTGAGGATGTTAGGATGTGAGGATGTGAGAATGTGAGAAGGTGAGGATGTGAGGATGTGAGGATGTGAGGATTTGAAGATGTGAGGATGTGAGGATGTGACGATGTGAGGATGTGAGGATGTGAGGATGTGAGGATGTGAGAATGTGAGGATGTGAGGATGTGAGGATGTGAGGATGTGAGGATGAGAGGATGTGAGGATGTGAGGAGGTGAGGATGTGAGGATGTGAAGATGTGAGGATGTGAGGAAGTGAGGATGTGAGGATGTGAGAATGTGAGGATGTGAGGATGTGAAGATGTGAGGATGTGAGGATGTGAGGATGTGAGGATGTGAGGATGTGAGGATGTGAGGATGTGAGAATATCAGGATGTGAGGATGTGAGGAGGAGAGGATGTGAGGATGTGAGGATGTGAGGATGTGGAGATGTGAGGATGTGAGGATGTGAAGATGTGAGGATGTGAGGATGTAAGGATGTGAGGATGTGTGGATGTGAGGATGTGAGGATGTGAGGATGTGAGGATGTGAGGTTGTGAGGACGTGAGGATGTGAGGATGTGAGGATTTGAGGATGTGAGGATGTGAGGAAGTGAGGATGTGAGGATGTGAGAATGTGAGGATGTGAGGATGTGAAGATGTGAGGATGTGAGGATGTGAGGATGTGAGGATGTGAGGATGTGAGGACGTGAGGATGTGAGGATATGAGGATGTGAGGATTTGAGGATGTGAGGATGTGAGGATGTGAGGATGTGAGGATGTGAGGATGATAGGATGTGAGGATGTGAGGATGTGAGGATGTGAGGATGTGAGGATGAGAGGATGTGAGGATGTGAAGAGGTGAGGATGTGAGGATGTGAGGATGTTAGGATGTGAGGATGTGAGAATGTGAGGATGTTAGGATGTGAGGATGTGAGGATGTGAGGATGTGAGGATGTGAGGATAAAAGGATGTGAGGATGTGAGGAGGTGAGGATGTGAGGATGTGAGAATGTGAGAAGGTGAGGATGTGAGGATGTGAGGAAGTGAGGATGTGAAGATGTGAGGATGTGAGGATGTGAGGATGTGAGGATGTGAGGATGTGAGGATGTGAGGATGTGAGAATGTGAGGATGTGAGGATGTGAGGATGTGAGAATGTGAGGATGAGAGGATGTGAGGAGGTGAGGAAGTGAGGATGTGAGGATGTGAGGATGTGAGAATGTGAGGATGTGAGGATGTGAGGATGTGAGAATGTGAGGATGTGAGGATGTGAAGATGTGAGGATGTGAGGATACGAGGATGTGAGGATGTGAGGATGTGAGGATGTGAGAATATCAGGATGTGAGGATGTGAGGATGTGAGGATGTGAGGATGTGAGGATGAGAGGATGTGAGGATGTGAGGAGGTGAGTATGTGAGGATGTGAGGATGTGAGGATGTGAGGATGTAAGAATGTGAGGATATGAGGATGTGAGGATGTGAGAATGTGAGGATGATAGGATGTGAGGATGTGAGGAGGTGAGAAGGTGAGGATGTGAGGATGTGAGGATGTGAGAATGTGAGGATGTGAGGATGTGAGGATGTGAGGGTGTGAGGATGTGAGGATGTGAGGATGTGAGGATGTGAGGATGTGAAGATGTGAGGATGTGAGGATGTGAGGATGTGAGGATGTGAGGATGTGAAGATGTGAAGATGTGAGGATGTGAGGATGTGAGAATGTGAGGATGTGAGGATGAAAGGATGTGAGGATGTGAGGATGTGAGGATGTGAGGATGTGAGGATGTGAGGATGTGAGAATGTGAGGACGAGAGGATGTGAGGATGTGAGAATGTGAGGATGTGAGGATGTGAAGATGTGAGGATGTGAGGATACGAGGATGTGAGGATGTGAGGATGTGAGGATGTGAGAATATCAGGATGTGAGGATGTGAGGATGTGAGGATGTGAGGATGTGAGGATGAGAGGATGTGAGGATGTGAGGAGGTGAGTATGTGAGGATGTGAGGATGTGAGGATGTGAGGATGTAAGAATGTGAGGATGTGAGGATGTGAGGATGTGAGAATGTGAGGATGATAGGATGTGAGGATGTGAGGAGGTGAGAATGTGAGGATGTGAGGATGTGAGGATGTGAGAATGTGAGGATGTGAGGATGTGAGGATGTGAGGGTGTGAGGATGTGAGGATGTGAGGATGTGAGGATGTGAGGATGTGAAGATGTGAGGATGTGAGGATGTGAGGATGTGAGGATGTGAGGATGTGAAGATGTGAAGATGTGAGGATGTGAGGATGTGAGAATGTGAGGATGTGAGGATGAAAGGATGTGAGGATGTGAGGATGTGAGGATGTGAAGATGTGAGGATGTGAGGATGTGACGATGTGAGCATGTGAGGATGTGAGGATGTGAGGATGTGAGGATGTGAGGATGTGAGGATGTGAGGATGTGAGGATGTGAGGATGTGAGGAGGAGAGGATGTGAGGATGTGAGAATGTGAGGATGTGAGGATGTGAGGATGTGAGGATGTGAAGATGTGAGGATGTGAGGATGTAAGGATGTGAGGATGTGAGGATGTGAGGATGTGAGGATGTGAGGATGTGAGGATGTGAGGATGTGAGGAGGTGAGGATGTGAGGATGTGAGGATGTGAGGATGTGAGGATGTGAGGATGTGAGGATGTGAAGAAGTGAGGATGTGAGGATGTGAGGATGTGAGGATGTGAGGATGTGAAGATGTGAGGATGTGAGGATGTGAGGATGTGAGGATGTGAGGATGTGAGGACGTGAGGATGTGAGGATATGAGAATGTGAGGATTTGAGGATGTGAGGATGTGAGGATGTGAGGATGTGAGGATGTGAGAATTTGAGGATGAGAGGATGTGAGGATATGAGGATGTGAGGATTTGAGGATGTGAGGATGTGAGGATTTGAGGATGTGAGGATGTGAGGAGGTGAGGATGTGAGGATGTGAGGATGTGAGGATGTGAGGATGTGAGGATGAGAGGATGTGAGGATGTGAGGATGTGAGGATGTGAGGATGTGAGGATGAGAGGATGTGAGGTTGTGAAGAGGTGAGGATGTGAGGATGTGAGGATGTTAGGATGTGAGGATGTGAGAATGTGAGGATGTGAGGATGTGAGGATGTGAGGATGTGAGGATGTGAGGATGTGAGGATGTGAGGATGTGAGGATAAAATGATGTGAGGATGTGAGGAGGTGAGGATGTGAGGATGTGAGAATGTGAGAAGGTGATGATGTGAGGATGTGAGGATGTGAGGATGTGAGGATGAAAGGATGTGAGGATGTGAGAATGTGAGGATGTGAGGATGTGAAGATGTGAGGATGTGAGGATACGAGGATGTGAGGATGTGAGGATGTGAGGATGTGAGAATATCAGGATGTGAGGATGTGAGGATGTGAGGATGTGAGGATGTGAGGATGAGAGGATGTGAGGATGTGAGGAGGTGAGTATGTGAGGATGTGAGGATGTGAGGATGTGAGGATGTAAGAATGTGAGGATATGAGGATGTGAGGATGTGAGAATGTGAGGATGATAGGATGTGAGGATGTGAGGAGGTGAGAAGGTGAGGATGTGAGGATGTGAGGATGTGAGAATGTGAGGATGTGAGGATGTGAGGATGTGAGGGTGTGAGGATGTGAGGATGTGAGGATGTGAGGATGTGAGGATGTGAAGATGTGAGGATGTGAGGATGTGAGGATGTGAGGATGTGAGGATGTGAAGATGTGAAGATGTGAGGATGTGAGGATGTGAGAATGTGAGGATGTGAGGATGAAAGGATGTGAGGATGTGAGGATGTGAGGATGTGAGGATGTGAGGATGTGAGGATGTGAGAATGTGAGGACGAGAGGATGTGAGGATGTGAGAATGTGAGGATGTGAGGATGTGAAGATGTGAGGATGTGAGGATACGAGGATGTGAGGATGTGAGGATGTGAGGATGTGAGAATATCAGGATGTGAGGATGTGAGGATGTGAGGATGTGAGGATGTGAGGATGAGAGGATGTGAGGATGTGAGGAGGTGAGTATGTGAGGATGTGAGGATGTGAGGATGTGAGGATGTAAGAATGTGAGGATGTGAGGATGTGAGGATGTGAGAATGTGAGGATGATAGGATGTGAGGATGTGAGGAGGTGAGAATGTGAGGATGTGAGGATGTGAGGATGTGAGAATGTGAGGATGTGAGGATGTGAGGATGTGAGGGTGTGAGGATGTGAGGATGTGAGGATGTGAGGATGTGAGGATGTGAAGATGTGAGGATGTGAGGATGTGAGGATGTGAGGATGTGAGGATGTGAAGATGTGAAGATGTGAGGATGTGAGGATGTGAGAATGTGAGGATGTGAGGATGAAAGGATGTGAGGATGTGAGGATGTGAGGATGTGAAGATGTGAGGATGTGAGGATGTGACGATGTGAGGATGTGAGGATGTGAGGATGTGAGGATGTGAGGATGTGAGGATGTGAGGATGTGAGGATGTGAGGATGTGAGGAGGAGAGGATGTGAGGATGTGAGAATGTGAGGATGTGAGGATGTGAGGATGTGAGGATGTGAAGATGTGAGGATGTGAGGATGTAAGGATGTGAGGATGTGAGGATGTGAGGATGTGAGGATGTGAGGATGTGAGGATGTGAGGATGTGAGGAGGTGAGGATGTGAGGATGTGAGGATGTGAGGATGTGAGGATGTGAGGATGTGAGGATGTGAAGAAGTGAGGATGTGAGGATGTGAGGATGTGAGGATGTGAGGATGTGAAGATGTGAGGATGTGAGGATGTGAGGATGTGAGGATGTGAGGATGTGAGGACGTGAGGATGTGAGGATATGAGAATGTGAGGATTTGAGGATGTGAGGATGTGAGGATGTGAGGATGTGAGGATGTGAGAATTTGAGGATGAGAGGATGTGAGGATATGAGGATGTGAGGATTTGAGGATGTGAGGATGTGAGGATTTGAGGATGTGAGGATGTGAGGAGGTGAGGATGTGAGGATGTGAGGATGTGAGGATGTGAGGATGTGAGGATGAGAGGATGTGAGGATGTGAGGATGTGAGGATGTGAGGATGTGAGGATGAGAGGATGTGAGGTTGTGAAGAGGTGAGGATGTGAGGATGTGAGGATGTTAGGATGTGAGGATGTGAGAATGTGAGGATGTGAGGATGTGAGGATGTGAGGATGTGAGGATGTGAGGATGTGAGGATGTGAGGATGTGAGGATAAAATGATGTGAGGATGTGAGGAGGTGAGGATGTGAGGATGTGAGAATGTGAGAAGGTGATGATGTGAGGATGTGAGGATGTGAGGATGTGAGGATGAAAGGATGTGAGGATGTGAGGAGGTGAGGATGTGAGGATGTGAGGATGTGAGGATGTGAGGATGTGAGGAGGAGAGGAGGAGAGGATGTGAGGATGTGAGGATGTGAGGATGTGAGGATGTGAGGATGTGAGGATGTGAAGATGTGAGGATGTGAGGATGTAAGGATGTGAGGATGTGAGGATGTGAGGATGTGAGAATGTGAGGATGTGAGGATGAAAGGATGTGAGGATGTGAGGATGTGAGGACGTGAGGATGTGAGGATGTGAGGATGTGAAGATGTGAGGATGTGAGGATGTGAGGATGTGAGGATGTGAGGATGTGAGGATGTGAGGATGTGAGAATGTGAGGATGTGAGGATGTGAGGATGTGAGGATGTGAGGATGAGAGGATGTGAGGATGTGAGGAGGTGAGGATGTGAGGATGTGAGGATGTGAGGATGTGAGGATGTGAGGAGGAGAGGATGTGAGGATGTGAGGATGTGAGGATGTGAGGATGTGAGGATGTGAGGATGTGAAGATGTGAGGATGTGAGGATGTGAGGATGTGAGGATGTGAGGATGTGAGGATGTGAGGATGTGAGGATGTGAGGATGTGAGGATGTGAGGATGTGAGGAGGAGAGGATGTGAGGATGTGAGGATGTGAGGATGTGAGGATGTGAGGATGTGAGGATGTGAAAATGTGAGGATGTGAGGATGTAAGGATGTGAGGATGTGTGGATGTGAGGATGTGAGGATGTGAGGATGTGAGGATGTGAGGATGTGAGGACGTGAGGATGTGAGGATGTGAGGATGTGAGGATGTGAGGATGTGAGGATGTGAGGATGTGAGGATGTGAGAATGTGAGGATGTGAGGATGTGAGGATGTGAGGATGTGAGGATGTGAGGATGTGAGGATGTGAGGATGTGAGGATGTGAGGACGTGAGGATGTGAGGATATGAGGATGTGAGGATTTGAGGATGTGAGGATGTGAGGATGTGAGGATGTGAGGATGTGAGGAGGTGAGGATGTGAGGATGTGAGGATGTGAGGATGTGAGGATGTGAGGATGAGAGGATGTGAGGATGTGAGGATGTGAGGATGTGAGGATGTGAGGATGAGAGGATGTGAGGATGTGAAGAGGTGAGGATGTGAGGATGTGAGGATGTTAGGATGTGAGGATGTGAGAATGTGAGGATGTGAGGATGTGAGGATGTGAGGATGTGAGGATGTGAGGATGTGAGGATAAAAGGATGTGAGGATGTGAGGAGGTGAGGATGTGAGGATGTGAGAATGTGAGAAAAGGAGGATGTGAGGATGTGAGGATGTGAGGATGTGAGGATGTGAGAATGTGAGGATGTGAGGATGTGAGGATGTGAGGATGTGAGGATGAGAGGATGTGAGGATGTGAGGAGGTGAGGATGTGAGGATGTGAGGATGTGAGGATGTGAAGATGTGAGGATGTGAGGATGTGAGAATGTGAGGATGTGAGGATGTGAAGATGTGAGGATGTGAGGATGTGAGGATGTGAGGATGTGAGGATGTGAGGATGTGAGGATGTGAGAATACCAGGATGTGAGGATGTGAGGATGTGAGGATGTGAGGATGTGAGGATGAGAGGATGTGAGGATGTGAGGAGGTGAGTATGTGAGGATGTGAGGATGTGAGGATGTGAGGATGTGAGAATGTGAAGATGTGAGGATGTGAGGATGTGAGAATGTGAGGATGAGAGGATGTGAGGATGTGAGGAGGTGAGAATGTGAGGATGTGAGGATGTGAGGATTTGAGAAGGTGAGGATGTGAGGATGTGAGGGTGTGAGGATGTGAGGATGTGAGGATATGAGGATGTGAGGATGTGAGAATGTGAAGATGTGAGGATGTGAGGATGTGAGGATGTGAGGATGTGAAGATGTGAGGATGTGAGGATGTGAGGATGTGAGGATGTGAAGATGTGAGGATGTGAGGATGTGAGGATGTGAGGACGTGAGGATGTGAGGATGTGAGGATGTGAGGATATGAGGATGGGAGGATGTGAGGATGTGAGGATGTGAGGATGTGAGGATGTGAGGATGTGAGGATGTGAGGATGTGAGGATGTGAGGATGTGAGGAGGTGAGGATGTGAGGATGTGAGGATGTGAGGATGTGAGAAAGTGAGGACGAGAGGATGTGAGGATGTGAGGATGTGAGGATGTGAGGATGTGAGGATAAGAGGATGTGAGGATGTGAAGAGGTGAGGATGTGAGGTTGTGAGGATGTGAGGATGTGAGGATGAGAGGATGTGAGGAGGTGAGGAGGTGAGGATGCGAGGATGTGAGAATGTGAGAAGGTGAGGATGTGAAGATGTGAGAATGTGAGGATGTGAGGATACGAGGATGTGAGGATGTGAAGATGTGAGGATGTGAGGATGTGAGGATTTGAGGATTTGAGGATGTGAGGATGTGAAGATGTGAGGATGTGAAGATGTGAGGATGTGAAGAGGTAAGGATGTGAGGATGTGTGGATGTGAGGATGTGAGGATGTGAGGATGTGAGGATGTGAGGATGTGAGAACGTGAGGATGTGAGGATGTGAGGATGTGAGGATGTGAGGAAGTGAGGATGTGAGGATGTGAGGATGTGAGGATGTGAGGATGTGAAGATTTGAGGATGTGAGGATGTGAGGATGTGAGGATGTGAGGATGTGAGGACGTGAGGATGTGAGGATGTGAGGATGTGAGGATGTGAGGATATGAGGATGTGAGGATTTGAGGATGTGAGGATGTGAGGATGTGAGGATGTGAGGATGTGAGGAGGTGAGGATGTGAGGATGTGAGGATGTGAGGATGTGAGGATGTGAGGATGAGAGGATGTGAGGATGTGAGGATGTGAGGATGTGAGGATGTGAGGATGAGAGGATGTGAGGATGTGAAGAGGTGAGGATGTGAGGATGTGAAAATGTTAGGATGTGAGGATGTGAGAATGTGAGGATGTGAAGATGTGAGGATGTGAGGATGTGAGGATGTGAGGATGTGAGGATGTGAGGATGTGAGGATAAAAGGATGTGAGGATGTGAGGAGGTGAGGATGTGAGGATGTGAGAATGTGAGAAGGTGAGGATGTGAGGATGTGAGGATGTGAGGATGTGAAGATGTGAGGATGTGAAGATGTGAGGATGTGAGGATGTGAGGATGTGAGGATGTGAGGATGTGAGGATGTGAGGATGTGAGAATGTGAGGATGTGAGGATGTGAGGATGTGAGGATGTGAGGATGAGAGGATGTGAGGATGTGAGGAGGTGAGGATGTGAGGATGTGAGGATGTGAGGATGTGAGGATGTGAGGATGTGAGGATGTGAGAATGTGAGGATGTGAGGATGTGAAGATGTGAGGATGTGAGGATGTGAGGATGTGAGGATGTGAGGATGTGAGGATGTGAGGATGTGAGAGTATCAGGATGTGAGGATGTGAGGATGTGAGGATGTGAGGATGTGACGATGAGAGGATGTGAGGATGTGAGGAGGTGAGTATGTGAGGATGTGAGGATGTGAGGATGTGAGGAGGTGAGGATGTGAGGATGTGAGGATGTGAGGATGTGAGAAAGTGAGGACGAGAGGATGTGAGGATGTGAGGATGTGAGGATGTGAGGATGTGAGGATAAGAGGATGTGAGGATGTGAAGAGGTGAGGATGTGAGGTTGTGAGGATGTGAGGATGTGAGGATGAAAGGATGTGAGGATGTGAGGAGGTGAGGATGTGAGGATGTGAGAATGTGAGAAGGTGAGGATGTGAAGATGAGAGAATGTGAGGATGTGAGGATACGAGGATGTGAGGATGTGAAGATGTGAGGATGTGAGGATGTGAGGATTTGAGGATTTGAGGATGTGAGGATGTGAGGATGTGAGGATGTGAAGATGTGAGGATGTGAGGATGTAAGGATGTGAGGATGTGTGGATGTGAGGATGTGAGGATGTGAGGAGGTGAGGATGTGAGGATGTGAGGACGTGAGGATGTGAGGATGTGAGGATGTGAGGATGTGAGGATGTGAGGAAGTGAGGATGTGAGGATGTGAGGATGTGAGGATGTGAGGATGTGAAGATTTGAGGATGTGAGGATGTGAGGATGTGAGGATGTGGGGATGTGAGGACGTGAGGATGTGAGGATATGAGGATGTGAGGATTTGAGGATGTGAGGATGTGAGGATGTGAGGATGTGAGGATGTGAGGAGGTGAGGATGTGAGGATGTGAGGATGTGAGGATGTGAGGATGTGAGGATGAGAGGATGTGAGGATGTGAGAATGTGAGGATGTGAGGATGTGAGGATGAGAGGATGTGAGGATGTGAAGAGGTGAGGATGTGAGGATGTGAGGATGTTAGGATGTGAGGATGTGAGAATGTGAGGATGTGAGGATGTGAGGATGTGAGGATGTGAGGATGTGAGGATGTGAGGATGTGAGGATGTGAGGATGAAAGGATGTGAGGATGTGAGGAGGTGAGGATGTGAGGATGTGAGAATGTGAGAAGGTGAGGATGTGAGGATGTGAGGATGTGAGGATGTGAAGATGTGAGGATGTGAGGATGTGAGGATGTGAGAATGTGAGAAGGTGAGGATGTGAAGATGTGAGAATGTGAGGATGTGAGGATACGAGGATGTGAGGATGTGAAGATGTGAGGATGTGAGGATGTGAGGATTTGAGGATTTGAGGATGTGAGGATGTGAGGATTTGAGAAGGTGAGGATGTGAGGATGTGAGGGTGTGAGGATGTGAGGATGTGAGGATATGAGGATGTGAGGATGTGAGAATGTGAAGATGTGAGGATGTGAGGATGTGAGGATGTGAGGATGTGAAGATGTGAGGATGTGAGGATGTGAGGATGTGAGGATGTGAAGATGTGAGGATGTGAGGATGTGAGGATGTGAGGACGTGAGGATGTGAGGATGTGAGGATGTGAGGATATGAGGATGGGAGGATGTGAGGATGTGAGGATGTGAGGATGTGAGGATGTGAGGATGTGAGGATGTGAGGATGTGAGGATGTGAGGATGTGAGGAGGTGAGGATGTGAGGATGTGAGGATGTGAGGATGTGAGAAAGTGAGGACGAGAGGATGTGAGGATGTGAGGATGTGAGGATGTGAGGATGTGAGGATAAGAGGATGTGAGGATGTGAAGAGGTGAGGATGTGAGGTTGTGAGGATGTGAGGATGTGAGGATGAGAGGATGTGAGGAGGTGAGGAGGTGAGGATGCGAGGATGTGAGAATGTGAGAAGGTGAGGATGTGAAGATGTGAGAATGTGAGGATGTGAGGATACGAGGATGTGAGGATGTGAAGATGTGAGGATGTGAGGATGTGAGGATTTGAGGATTTGAGGATGTGAGGATGTGAAGATGTGAGGATGTGAAGATGTGAGGATGTGAAGAGGTAAGGATGTGAGGATGTGTGGATGTGAGGATGTGAGGATGTGAGGATGTGAGGATGTGAGGATGTGAGAACGTGAGGATGTGAGGATGTGAGGATGTGAGGATGTGAGGAAGTGAGGATGTGAGGATGTGAGGATGTGAGGATGTGAGGATGTGAAGATTTGAGGATGTGAGGATGTGAGGATGTGAGGATGTGAGGATGTGAGGACGTGAGGATGTGAGGATGTGAGGATGTGAGGATGTGAGGATATGAGGATGTGAGGATTTGAGGATGTGAGGATGTGAGGATGTGAGGATGTGAGGATGTGAGGAGGTGAGGATGTGAGGATGTGAGGATGTGAGGATGTGAGGATGTGAGGATGAGAGGATGTGAGGATGTGAGGATGTGAGGATGTGAGGATGTGAGGATGAGAGGATGTGAGGATGTGAAGAGGTGAGGATGTGAGGATGTGAGGATGTTAGGATGTGAGGATGTGAGAATGTGAGGATGTGAAGATGTGAGGATGTGAGGATGTGAGGATGTGAGGATGTGAGGATGTGAGGATGTGAGGATAAAAGGATGTGAGGATGTGAGGAGGTGAGGATGTGAGGATGTGAGAATGTGAGAAGGTGAGGATGTGAGGATGTGAGGATGTGAGGATGTGAAGATGTGAGGATGTGAAGATGTGAGGATGTGAGGATGTGAGGATGTGAGGATGTGAGGATGTGAGGATGTGAGGATGTGAGAATGTGAGGATGTGAGGATGTGAGGATGTGAGGATGTGAGGATGAGAGGATGTGAGGATGTGAGGAGGTGAGGATGTGAGGATGTGAGGATGTGAGGATGTGAGGATGTGAGGATGTGAGGATGTGAGAATGTGAGGATGTGAGGATGTGAAGATGTGAGGATGTGAGGATGTGAGGATGTGAGGATGTGAGGATGTGAGGATGTGAGGATGTGAGAGTATCAGGATGTGAGGATGTGAGGATGTGAGGATGTGAGGATGTGACGATGAGAGGATGTGAGGATGTGAGGAGGTGAGTATGTGAGGATGTGAGGATGTGAGGATGTGAGGAGGTGAGGATGTGAGGATGTGAGGATGTGAGGATGTGAGAAAGTGAGGACGAGAGGATGTGAGGATGTGAGGATGTGAGGATGTGAGGATGTGAGGATAAGAGGATGTGAGGATGTGAAGAGGTGAGGATGTGAGGTTGTGAGGATGTGAGGATGTGAGGATGAAAGGATGTGAGGATGTGAGGAGGTGAGGATGTGAGGATGTGAGAATGTGAGAAGGTGAGGATGTGAAGATGAGAGAATGTGAGGATGTGAGGATACGAGGATGTGAGGATGTGAGGAGGTGAGGATGTGAGGATGTGAGAATGTGAGAAGGTGAGGATGTGAGGATGTGAGGATGTGAGGATGTGAAGATGTGAGGATGTGAGGATGTGAGGATGTGAGAATGTGAGAAGGTGAGGATGTGAAGATGTGAGAATGTGAGGATGTGAGGATACGAGGATGTGAGGATGTAAAGATGTGAGGATGTGAGGATGTGAGGATTTGAGGATTTGAGGATGTGAGGATGTGAAGATGTGAGGATGTGAAGATGTGAGGATGTGAAGAGGTAAGGATGTGAGGATGTGTGGATGTGAGGATGTGAGGATGTGAGGATGTGAGGATGTGAGGATGTGAGGACGTGAGGATGTGAGGATGTGAGGATGTGAGGATGTGAGGAAGTGAGGATGTGAGGATGTGAGGATATGAGGATGTGAGGATGTGAAGATTTGAGGATGTGAGGATGTGAGGATGTGAGGATGTGAGGATGTGAGGACGTGAGGATGTGAGGATGTGAGGATGTGAGGATGTGAGGATATGAGGATGTGAGGATTTGAGGATGTGAGGATGTGAGGATGTGAGGATGTGAGGATGTGAGGAGGTGAGGATGTGAGGATGTGAGGATGTGAGGATGTGAGGATGTGAGGATGAGAGGATGTGAGGATGTGAGGATGTGAGGATGTGAGGATGTGAGGATGAGAGGATGTGAGGATGTGAAGAGGTGAGGATGTGAGGATGTGAGGATGTTAGGATGTGAGGATGTGAGAATGTGAGGATGTGAAGATGTGAGGATGTGAGGATGTGAGGATGTGAGGATGTGAGGATGTGAGGATGTGAGGATATAAGGATGTGAGGATGTGAGAAGGTGAGGATGTGAGGATGTGAGAATGTGAGAAGGTGAGGATGTGAGGATGTGAGGATGTGAGAATGTGAAGATGTGAGGATGTGAAGATGTGAGGATGTGAGGATGTGAGGATGTGAGGATGTGAGGATGTGAGGATGTGAGGATGTGAGAATGTGAGGATGTGAGGATGTGAGGATGTGAGGATGTGAGGATGAGAGGATGTGAGGATGTGAGGAGGTGAGGATGTGAGGATGTGAGGATGTGAGGATGTGAGGATGTGAGGATGTGAGGATGTGAGAATGTGAGGATGTGAGGATGTGAAGATGTGAGGATGTGAGGATGTGAGGATGTGAGGATGTGAGGATGTGAGGATGTGAGGATGTGAGAATATCAGGATGTGAGGATGTGAGGATGTGAGGATGTGAGGATGTGACGATGAGAGGATGTGAGGATGTGAGGAGGTGAGTATGTGAGGATGTGAGGATGTGAGGATGTGAGGAGGTGAGGATGTGAGGATGTGAGGATGTGAGGATGTGAGAAAGTGAGGACGAGAGGATGTGAGGATGTGAGGATGTGAGGATGTGAGGATGTGAGGATAAGAGAATGTGAGGATGTGAAGAGGTGAGGATGTGAGGTTGTGAGGATGTGAGGATGTGAGGATGAAAGGATGTGAGGATGTGAGGAGGTGAGGATGTGAGGATGTGAGAATGTGAGAAGGTGAGGATGTGAAGATGAGAGAATGTGAGGATGTGAGGATACGAGGATGTGAGGATGTGAAGATGTGAGGATGTGAGGATGTGAGGATTTGAGGATTTGAGGATGTGAGGATGTGAGGATGTGAGGATGTGAAGATGTGAGGATGTGAGGATGTAAGGATGTGAGGATGTGTGGATGTGAGGATGTGAGGATGTGAGGATGTGAGGATGTGAGGATGTGAGGACGTGAGGATGTGAGGATGTGAGGATGTGAGGATGTGAGGATGTGAGGAAGTGAGGATGTGAGGATGTGAGGATGTGAGGATGTGAGGATGTGAAGATTTGAGGATGTGAGGATGTGAGGATGTGAGGATGTGAGGATGTGAGGAAGTGAGGATGTGAGGATATGAGGATGTGAGGATTTGAGGATGTGAGGATGTGAGGATGTGAGGATGAGAGGATGTGAGGATGTGAGGATGTGAGGATGTGAGGATGTGAGGATGAGAGGATGTGAGGATGTGAAGAGGTGAGGATGTGAGGATGTGAGGATGTTAGGATGTGAGGATGTGAGAATGTGAGGATGTGAAGATGTGAGGATGTGAGGATGTGAGGATGTGAGGATGTGAGGATGTGAGGATGTGAGGATATAAGGATGTGAGGATGTGAGAAGGTGAGGATGTGAGGATGTGAGAATGTGAGAAGGTGAGGATGTGAGGATGTGAAGATGTGAGAATGTGAAGATGTGAGGATGTGAAGATGTGAGGATGTGAGGATGTGAGGATGTGAGGATGTGAGGATGTGAGGATGTGAGGATGTGAGAATGTGAGGATGTGAGGATGTGAGGATGTGAGGATGTGAGGATGAGAGGATGTGAGGATGTGAGGAGGTGAGGATGTGAGGATGTGAGGATGTGAGGATGTGAGGATGTGAGGATGTGAGGATGTGAGAATGTGAGGATGTGAGGATGTGAAGATGTGAGGATGTGAGGATGTGAGGATGTGAGGATGTGAGGATGTGAGGATGTGAGGATGTGAGAATATCAGGATGTGAGGATGTGAGGATGTGAGGATGTGAGGATGTGACGATGAGAGGATGTGAGGATGTGAGGAGGTGAGTATGTGAGGATGTGAGGATGTGAGGATGTGAGGAGGTGAGGATGTGAGGATGTGAGGATGTGAGGATGTGAGAAAGTGAGGACGAGAGGATGTGAGGATGTGAGGATGTGAGGATGTGAGGATGTGAGGATAAGAGAATGTGAGGATGTGAAGAGGTGAGGATGTGAGGTTGTGAGGATGTGAGGATGTGAGGATGAAAGGATGTGAGGATGTGAGGAGGTGAGGATGTGAGGATGTGAGAATGTGAGAAGGTGAGGATGTGAAGATGAGAGAATGTGAGGATGTGAGGATACGAGGATGTGAGGATGTGAAGATGTGAGGATGTGAGGATGTGAGGATTTGAGGATTTGAGGATGTGAGGATGTGAGGATGTGAGGATGTGAAGATGTGAGGATGTGAGGATGTAAGGATGTGAGGATGTGTGGATGTGAGGATGTGAGGATGTGAGGATGTGAGGATGTGAGGATGTGAGGACGTGAGGATGTGAGGATGTGAGAATGTGAGGATGTGAGGATGTGAGGAAGTGAGGATGTGAGGATGTGAGGATGTGAGGATGTGAGGATGTGAAGATTTGAGGATGTGAGGATGTGAGGATGTGAGGATGTGAGGATGTGAGGACGTGAGGATGTGAGGATATGAGGATGTGAGGATTTGAGGATGTGAGGATGTGAGGATGTGAGGATGTGAGGATGTGAGGAGGTGAGGATGTGAGGATGTGAGGATGTGAGGATGTGAGGATGTGAGGATGAGAGGATGTGAGGATGTGAGGATGTGAGGATGTGAGGATGTGAGGATGAGAGGATGTGAGGATGTGAAGAGGTGAGGATGTGAGGATGTGAGGATGTTAGGATGTGAGGATGTGAGAATGTGAGGATGTGAGGATGTGAGGATGTGAGGATGTGAGGATGTGAGGATGTGAGGATGTGAGGATGTGATGATAAAAGGATGTGAGGATGTGAGGAGGTGAGGATGTGAGGATGTGAGAATGTGAGAAGGTGAGGATGTGAGGATGTGAGGATGTGAGGATGTGAAGATGTGAGGATGTGAGGATGTGAGGATGTGAGGATGTGAGGATGTGAGGATGTGAGAATGTGAGGATGTGAGGATGTGAGGATGTGAGGATGTGAGGATGGGAGGATGTGAGGATGTGAGGAGGTGAGGATGTGAGGATGTGAAGATGTGAGGATATGAGGATGTGAGGATTTGAGGATGTGAGAATGTGAGGATGTGAGGATGTGAAGATGTGAGGATGTGAGGATGTGAGGATGTGAGGATGTGAGGATGTGAGGATGTGAGGATGTGAGAATATCAGGATGTGAGGATGTGAGGATGTGAGGATGTGAGGATGTGAGGATGAGAGGATGTGAGTATGTGAGGAGGTGAGTATGTGAGGATGTGAGGATGTGAGGATGTGAGGATGTGAGAATGTGAGGATGTGAGGATGTGAGGATGTGAGAATGTGAGGATGAGAGGATGTGAGGATGTGAGGAGGTGAGAATGTGAGGATGTGAGGATGTGAGGATGTGAGAATGTGACGATGTGAGGATGTGAGGATGTGAGGGTGTGAGGACGTGAGGATGTGAGGATGTGAGGATGTTGAGATGTGAGGATGTGAAGATGTGAGGATGTGAGGATGTGAGGATGTGAGGATGTGAGGATGTGAGGATGTGAGGATGTGAGGATGTGAGGATGTGAAGATGTGAGGATGTGAGGATGTGAGAATGTGAGGAGGTGAGGATGTGAGGATGTGAGGAAGTGAGGAAGTGAGGATGTGAGGATGTGAGGATGTGAGGATGTGAGGATGTGAAGATTTGAGGATGTGAGGATGTGAGGATGTGAGGATGTGAGGATGTGAGGACGTGAGGATGTGAGGATATGAGGATGTGAGGATTTGAGGATGTGAGGATGTGAGGATGTGAGGATGTGAGGATGTGAGGAGGTGAGGATGTGAGGATGTGAGGATGTGAGGATGTGAGGATGTGAGGATGAGAGGATGTGATGATGTGAGGATGTGAGGATGTGAGGATGTGAGGATGAGAGGATGTGAGGATGTGAAGAGGTGAGGATGTGAGGATGTGAGGATGTTAGGATGTGAGGATGTGAGAATGTGAGGATGTGAGGATGTGAGGATGTGAGGATGTGAGGATGTGAGGATGTGAGGATGTGAGGATGTGAGGATGTGAGGATGTGAGGATTAAAGGATGTGAGGATGTGAGGAGGTGAGGATGTAAGGATGTGAGAATGTGAGAAGGTGAGGATGTGAGGATGTGAGGATGTGAGGATGTGAAGATGTGAGGATGTGAGGATGTGAGGATGTGAGGATGTGAGGATGTGAGGATGTGAGGATGTGAGAATGTGAGGATGTGAGGATGTGAGAATGTGAGGATGTGAGGATGAGAGGATGTGAGGATGTGAGGAGGTGAGGATGTGAGGATGTGAAGATGTGAGGACATGAGGATGTGAGGATTTGAGGATGTGAGAATGTGAGGATGTGAGGATGTGAAGATGTGAGGATGTGAGGATGTGGAATGTGAGGATGTGAGGATGTGAGGATGTGAGGATGTGAGAATATCAGGATGTGAGGATGTGAGGATGTGAGGATGTGAGGATGTGAGGATGAGAGGATGTGAGGATGTGAGGAGGTGAGTATGTGAGGATGTGAGGATGTGAGGATTTGAGGATGTGAGAATGTGAGGATGTGAGGATGTGAGGATGTGAGAATGTGAGGATGAGAGGATGTGAGGATGTGAGGAGGTGAGAATGTGAGGATGTGAGGATGTGAGGATGTGAGAATGTGAGGATGTGAGGATGTGAGGATGTGAGGGTGTGAGGATGTGAGGATGTGAGGATGTGAGGATGTGAAGATGTGAGGATGTGAAGATGTGAGGATGTGAGGATGTGAGGATGTGAAGATTTGAGGATGTGAGGATGTGAGGATGTGAGGATGTGAGGATGTGAGGACGTGAGGATGTGAGGATGTGAGGATGTGAGGAGGTGAGAATGTGAGGATGTGAGGATGTGAGGATGTGAGAATGTGACGATGTGAGGATGTGAGGATGTGAGGGTGTGAGGACGTGAGGATGTGAGGATGTGAGGATGTGAAGATGTGAGGATGTGAAGATGTGAGGATGTGAGGATGTGAGGATGTGAGGATGTGAGGATGTGAGGATGTGAGGATGTGAGGATGTGAGGATGTGAAGATGTGAGGATGTGAGGATGTGAGGATGTGAGGAGGTGAGGATGTGAGGATGTGAGGAAGTGAGGAAGTGAGGATGTGAGGATGTGAGGATGTGAGGATGTGAGGATGTGAAGATTTGAGGATGTGAGGATGTGAGGATGTGAGGATGTGAGGATGTGAGGACGTGAGGATGTGAGGATATGAGGATGTGAGGATTTGAGGATGTGAGGATGTGAGGATGTGAGGATGTGAGGATGTGAGGATGTGAGGATGTGAGAATATCAGGATGTGAGGATGTGAGGATGTGAGGATGTGAGGATGTGAGGATGAGAGGATGTGAGGATGTGAGGAGGTGAGTATGTGAGGATGTGAGGATGTGAGGATTTGAGGATGTGAAGATGTGAGGATGTGAGGATGTGAGGATGTGAGGAGGTGAGGATGTGAGGATGTGAGGATGTGAGGATGTGAGGATGTGAGGATGAGAGGATGTGAGGATGTGAGGATGTGAGGATGTGAGGATGTGAGGATGAGAGGATGTGAGGATGTGAAGAGTTGAGGATGTGAGGATGTGAGGATGTTAGGATGTGAGGATGTGAGAATGTGAGGATGTGAGGATGTGAGGATGTGAGGATGTGAGGATGTGAGGATGTGAGGATGTGAGGATGAGAGGATGTGAGGATGTGAAGAGTTGAGGATGTGAGGATGTGAGGATGTTAGGATGTGAGGATGTGAGAATGTGAGGATGTGAGGATGTGAGGATGTGAGGATGTGAAGATGAGAGAATGTGAGGATGTGAGGATACGAGGATGTGAGGATGTGAAGATGTGAGGATGTGAGGATGTGAGGATTTGAGGATTTGAGGATGTGAGGATGTGAGGATGTGAGGATGTGAAGATGTGAGGATGTGAGGATGTAAGGATGTGAGGATGTGTGGATGTGAGGATGTGAGGATGTGAGGATGTGAGGATGTGAGGATGTGAGGACGTGAGGATGTGAGGATGTGAGAATGTGAGGATGTGAGGATGTGAGGAAGTGAGGATGTGAGGATGTGAGGATGTGAGGATGTGAGGATGTGAAGATTTGAGGATGTGAGGATGTGAGGATGTGAGGATGTGAGGATGTGAGGACGTGAGGATGTGAGGATATGAGGATGTGAGGATTTGAGGATGTGAGGATGTGAGGATGTGAGGATGTGAGGATGTGAGGAGGTGAGGATGTGAGGATGTGAGGATGTGAGGATGTGAGGATGTGAGGATGAGAGGATGTGAGGATGTGAGGATGTGAGGATGTGAGGATGTGAGGATGAGAGGATGTGAGGATGTGAAGAGGTGAGGATGTGAGGATGTGAGGATGTTAGGATGTGAGGATGTGAGAATGTGAGGATGTGAGGATGTGAGGATGTGAGGATGTGAGGATGTGAGGATGTGAGGATGTGAGGATGTGATGATAAAAGGATGTGAGGATGTGAGGAGGTGAGGATGTGAGGATGTGAGAATGTGAGAAGGTGAGGATGTGAGGATGTGAGGATGTGAGGATGTGAAGATGTGAGGATGTGAGGATGTGAGGATGTGAGGATGTGAGGATGTGAGGATGTGAGAATGTGAGGATGTGAGGATGTGAGGATGTGAGGATGTTAGGATGTGAGGATGTGAGAATGTGAGGATGTGAGGATGTGAGGATGTGAGGATGTGAAGATGAGAGAATGTGAGGATGTGAGGATACGAGGATGTGAGGATGTGAAGATGTGAGGATGTGAGGATGTGAGGATTTGAGGATTTGAGGATGTGAGGATGTGAGGATGTGAGGATGTGAAGATGTGAGGATGTGAGGATGTAAGGATGTGAGGATGTGTGGATGTGAGGATGTGAGGATGTGAGGATGTGAGGATGTGAGGATGTGAGGACGTGAGGATGTGAGGATGTGAGAATGTGAGGATGTGAGGATGTGAGGAAGTGAGGATGTGAGGATGTGAGGATGTGAGGATGTGAGGATGTGAAGATTTGAGGATGTGAGGATGTGAGGATGTGAGGATGTGAGGATGTGAGGACGTGAGGATGTGAGGATATGAGGATGTGAGGATTTGAGGATGTGAGGATGTGAGGATGTGAGGATGTGAGGATGTGAGGAGGTGAGGATGTGAGGATGTGAGGATGTGAGGATGTGAGGATGTGAGGATGAGAGGATGTGAGGATGTGAGGATGTGAGGATGTGAGGATGTGAGGATGAGAGGATGTGAGGATGTGAAGAGGTGAGGATGTGAGGATGTGAGGATGTTAGGATGTGAGGATGTGAGAATGTGAGGATGTGAGGATGTGAGGATGTGAGGATGTGAGGATGTGAGGATGTGAGGATGTGAGGATGTGATGATAAAAGGATGTGAGGATGTGAGGAGGTGAGGATGTGAGGATGTGAGAATGTGAGAAGGTGAGGATGTGAGGATGTGAGGATGTGAGGATGTGAAGATGTGAGGATGTGAGGATGTGAGGATGTGAGGATGTGAGGATGTGAGGATGTGAGAATGTGAGGATGTGAGGATGTGAGGATGTGAGGATGTGAGGATGGGAGGATGTGAGGATGTGAGGAGGTGAGGATGTGAGGATGTGAAGATGTGAGGATATGAGGATGTGAGGATTTGAGGATGTGAGAATGTGAGGATGTGAGGATGTGAAGATGTGAGGATGTGAGGATGTGAGGATGTGAGGATGTGAGGATGTGAGGATGTGAGGATGTGAGAATATCAGGATGTGAGGATGTGAGGATGTGAGGATGTGAGGATGTGAGGATGAGAGGATGTGAGTATGTGAGGAGGTGAGTATGTGAGGATGTGAGGATGTGAGGATGTGAGGATGTGAGAATGTGAGGATGTGAGGATGTGAGGATGTGAGAATGTGAGGATGAGAGGATGTGAGGATGTGAGGAGGTGAGAATGTGAGGATGTGAGGATGTGAGGATGTGAGAATGTGACGATGTGAGGATGTGAGGATGTGAGGATGTGAGGATGTGAAGATTTGAGGATGTGAGGATGTGAGGATGTGAGGATGTGAGGAGGTGAGGATGTGAGGATGTGAGGATGTGAGGATGTGAGGATGTGAGGATGAGAGGATGTGAGGATGTGAGGATGTGAGGATGTGAGGATGTGAGGATGAGAGGATGTGAGGATGTGAAGAGGTGAGGATGTGAGGATGTGAGGATGTTAGGATGTGAGGATGTGAGAATGTGAGGATGTGAGGATGTGAGGATGTGAGGATGTGAGGATGTGAGGATGTGAGGATGTGAGGATGTGATGATAAAAGGATGTGAGGATGTGAGGAGGTGAGGATGTGAGGATGTGAGAATGTGAGAAGGTGAGGATGTGAGGATGTGAGGATGTGAGGATGTGAAGATGTGAGGATGTGAGGATGTGAGGATGTGAGGATGTGAGGATGTGAGGATGTGAGAATGTGAGGATGTGAGGATGTGAGGATGTGAGGATGTGAGGATGGGAGGATGTGAGGATGTGAGGAGGTGAGGATGTGAGGATGTGAAGATGTGAGGATATGAGGATGTGAGGATTTGAGGATGTGAGAATGTGAGGATGTGAGGATGTGAAGATGTGAGGATGTGAGGATGTGAGGATGTGAGGATGTGAGGATGTGAGGATGTGAGGATGTGAGAATATCAGGATGTGAGGATGTGAGGATGTGAGGATGTGAGGATGTGAGGATGAGAGGATGTGAGTATGTGAGGAGGTGAGTATGTGAGGATGTGAGGATGTGAGGATGTGAGGATGTGAGAATGTGAGGATGTGAGGATGTGAGGATGTGAGAATGTGAGGATGAGAGGATGTGAGGATGTGAGGAGGTGAGAATGTGAGGATGTGAGGATGTGAGGATGTGAGAATGTGACGATGTGAGGATGTGAGGATGTGAGGGTGTGAGGACGTGAGGATGTGAGGATGTGAGGATGTTGAGATGTGAGGATGTGAAGATGTGAGGATGTGAGGATGTGAGGATGTGAGGATGTGAGGATGTGAGGATGTGAGGATGTGAGGATGTGAGGATGTGAAGATGTGAGGATGTGAGGATGTGAGAATGTGAGGAGGTGAGGATGTGAGGATGTGAGGAAGTGAGGAAGTGAGGATGTGAGGATGTGAGGATGTGAGGATGTGAGGATGTGAAGATTTGAGGATGTGAGGATGTGAGGATGTGAGGATGTGAGGATGTGAGGACGTGAGGATGTGAGGATATGAGGATGTGAGGATTTGAGGATGTGAGGATGTGAGGATGTGAGGATGTGAGGATGTGAGGAGGTGAGGATGTGAGGATGTGAGGATGTGAGGATGTGAGGATGTGAGGATGAGAGGATGTGATGATGTGAGGATGTGAGGATGTGAGGATGTGAGGATGAGAGGATGTGAGGATGTGAAGAGGTGAGGATGTGAGGATGTGAGGATGTTAGGATGTGAGGATGTGAGAATGTGAGGATGTGAGGATGTGAGGATGTGAGGATGTGAGGATGTGAGGATGTGAGGATGTGAGGATGTGAGGATGTGAGGATGTGAGGATTAAAGGATGTGAGGATGTGAGGAGGTGAGGATGTAAGGATGTGAGAATGTGAGAAGGTGAGGATGTGAGGATGTGAGGATGTGAGGATGTGAAGATGTGAGGATGTGAGGATGTGAGGATGTGAGGATGTGAGGATGTGAGGATGTGAGGATGTGAGAATGTGAGGATGTGAGGATGTGAGAATGTGAGGATGTGAGGATGAGAGGATGTGAGGATGTGAGGAGGTGAGGATGTGAGGATGTGAAGATGTGAGGACATGAGGATGTGAGGATTTGAGGATGTGAGAATGTGAGGATGTGAGGATGTGAAGATGTGAGGATGTGAGGATGTGGAATGTGAGGATGTGAGGATGTGAGGATGTGAGGATGTGAGAATATCAGGATGTGAGGATGTGAGGATGTGAGGATGTGAGGATGTGAGGATGAGAGGATGTGAGGATGTGAGGAGGTGAGTATGTGAGGATGTGAGGATGTGAGGATTTGAGGATGTGAGAATGTGAGGATGTGAGGATGTGAGGATGTGAGAATGTGAGGATGAGAGGATGTGAGGATGTGAGGAGGTGAGAATGTGAGGATGTGAGGATGTGAGGATGTGAGAATGTGAGGATGTGAGGATGTGAGGATGTGAGGGTGTGAGGATGTGAGGATGTGAGGATGTGAGGATGTGAAGATGTGAGGATGTGAAGATGTGAGGATGTGAGGATGTGAGGATGTGAAGATTTGAGGATGTGAGGATGTGAGGATGTGAGGATGTGAGGATGTGAGGACGTGAGGATGTGAGGATGTGAGGATGTGAGGAGGTGAGAATGTGAGGATGTGAGGATGTGAGGATGTGAGAATGTGACGATGTGAGGATGTGAGGATGTGAGGGTGTGAGGACGTGAGGATGTGAGGATGTGAGGATGTGAAGATGTGAGGATGTGAAGATGTGAGGATGTGAGGATGTGAGGATGTGAGGATGTGAGGATGTGAGGATGTGAGGATGTGAGGATGTGAGGATGTGAAGATGTGAGGATGTGAGGATGTGAGGATGTGAGGAGGTGAGGATGTGAGGATGTGAGGAAGTGAGGAAGTGAGGATGTGAGGATGTGAGGATGTGAGGATGTGAGGATGTGAAGATTTGAGGATGTGAGGATGTGAGGATGTGAGGATGTGAGGATGTGAGGACGTGAGGATGTGAGGATATGAGGATGTGAGGATTTGAGGATGTGAGGATGTGAGGATGTGAGGATGTGAGGATGTGAGGATGTGAGGATGTGAGAATATCAGGATGTGAGGATGTGAGGATGTGAGGATGTGAGGATGTGAGGATGAGAGGATGTGAGGATGTGAGGAGGTGAGTATGTGAGGATGTGAGGATGTGAGGATTTGAGGATGTGAAGATGTGAGGATGTGAGGATGTGAGGATGTGAGGAGGTGAGGATGTGAGGATGTGAGGATGTGAGGATGTGAGGATGTGAGGATGAGAGGATGTGAGGATGTGAGGATGTGAGGATGTGAGGATGTGAGGATGAGAGGATGTGAGGATGTGAAGAGTTGAGGATGTGAGGATGTGAGGATGTTAGGATGTGAGGATGTGAGAATGTGAGGATGTGAGGATGTGAGGATGTGAGGATGTGAGGATGTGAGGATGTGAGGATGTGAGGATGTGAGGATAAAAGGATGTGAGGATGTGAGGAGGTGAGGATGTAAGGATGTGAGAATGTGAGAAGGTGAGGATGTGAGGATGTGAGGATGTGAGGATGTGAAGATGTGAGGATGTGAGGAGGTGAGGATGTGAGGATGTGAGGATGTGAGGATGTGAGGATGTGAGAATGTGAGGATGTGAGGATGTGAGGATGTGAGGATGTGAGGATGAATGGATGTGAGGATGTGAGGAGGTGAGGATGTGAGGATGTGAAGATGTGAGGATATGAGGATGTGAGGATTTGAGGATGTGAGAATGTGAGGATGTGAGGATGTGAAGATGTGAGGATGTGAGGATGTGAGGATGTGAGGATGTGAGGATGTGAGGATGTGAGGATGTGAGAATATCAGGATGTGAGGATGTGAGGATGTGAGGATGTGAGGATGTGAGGATGAGAGGATGTGAGGATGTGAGGAGGTGAGTATGTGAGGATGTGAGGATGTGAGGATGTGAGGATGTGAGAATGTGAGGATGTGAGGATGTGAGGATGTGAGAATGTGAGGATGAGAGGATGTGAGGATGTGAGGAGGTGAGAATGTGAGGATGTAAGGATGTGAGGATGTGAGAATGTGAGGATGTGAGGATGTGAGGATTTGAGGGTGTGAGGATGTGAGGATGTGAGGATGTGAGGATGTGAAGATGTGAGGATGTGAAGATGTGAGGATGTGAGGATGTGAGGATGTGAGGATGTGAGAATGTGAGGATGTTAGGATGTGAGGATGTGAGGATGTGAGGATGTTAGGATGTGAGGATGTGAGAATGTGAGGATGTGAGGATGTGAGGATGTGAGGATGTGAGGATGTGAGGATGTGAGGATGTGAGGATGTGAGGATAAAAGGATATGAGGATGTGAGGAGGTGAGGATGTGAGGATGTGAGAATGTGAGAAGGTGAGGATGTGAGGATGTGAGGATGTGAGGATGTGAAGATGTGAGGATGTGAGGATGTGAGGATGTGAGGATGTGAGGATGTGAGAATGTGAGGATATGAGGATGTGAGGATGTGAGGATGTGAGGATGAGAGGATGTGAGGATGTGAGGAGGTGAGGATGTGAGGATGTGAAGATGTGAGGATATAAGGATGTGAGGATTTGAGGATGTGAGAATGTGAATATGTGAGGATGTGAAGATGTGAGGATGTGAGGATGTGAGGATGTGAGGATGTGAGGATGTGAGGATGTGAGGATGTGAGAATATCAGGATGTGAGGATGTGAGGATGTGAGGATGTGAGGATGTGAGGATGAGAGGATGTGAGGATGTGAGGAGGTGAGTATGTGAGGATGTGAGGATGTGAGGATGTGAGGATGTGAAAATGTGAGGATGTGAGGATGTGAGGATGTGAGAATGTGAGGATGAGAGGATGTGAGGATGTGAGGAGGTGAGAATGTGAGGATGTGAGGATGTGAGGATGTGAGAATGTGAGGATGTGAGGATGTGAGGATGTGAGGGTGTGAGGATGTGAGGATGTGAGGATGTGAGGATGTGAAGATGTGAGGATGTGAAGATGTGAGGATGTGAGGATGTCAGGATGTGAGGATGTGAGGATGTGAGGATGTGAGGATGTGAGGATGTGAAGATGTGAGGATGTGAGGATGTGAGGATGTGAGGAGGTGAGGATGTGAGGATGTGAGGATGTGAGGAAGTGAGGATGTGAGGAT
This sequence comes from Branchellion lobata, assembly GCA_947562095.1. Taxonomy (NCBI): domain Eukaryota; kingdom Metazoa; phylum Annelida; class Clitellata; order Hirudinida; family Piscicolidae; genus Branchellion; species Branchellion lobata. Next base: position 2,768,924 of record OX387255.1, on the reverse strand, counting down.
GTGAGGATGTGAGGATGTGAGGATGTGAAGATTTGAGGATGTGAGGATGTGAGGATGTGAGGATGTGAGGATGTGAGGACGTGAGGATGTGAGGATATGAGGATGTGAGGATTTGAGGATCTGAGGATGTGAGGATGTGAGGATGTGAGGATGTGAGGAGGTGAGGATGTGAGGATGTGAGGATGTGAGGATGTGAGGATGTGAGGATGAGAGGAAGTGAGGATGTGAGGATGTGAGGATGTGAGGATGTGAGGATGAGAGGATGTGAGGATGTGAGAATATCAGGATGTGAGGATGAGAGGATGTGAGGATGTGAGGATGTGAGGATGTGAGGATGTGAGGATGTGAGGATGAGAGGATGTGAGGATGTGAAGAGGTGAGGATGTGAGGATGTGAGGATGTTAGGATGTGAGGATGTGAGGATGTGAGGATGTGAGGATGTGAAGATGTGAGGATAAAAGGATGTGAGGATGTGAGGAGGTGAGGATGTAAGGATGTGAGAATGTGAGAAGGTGAGGATGTGAGGATGTGAGGATGTGAGGATGTGAAGATGTGAGGATGTGAGGATGTGAGGATGTGAGGATGTGAGGATGTGAGGATGTGAGGATGTGAGAATGTGAGGATGTGAGGATGTGAGGATGTGAGGATGTGAGGATGAGAGGATGTGAGGATGTGAGGAGGTGAGGATGTGAGGATGTGAAGATGTGAGGATATGAGGATGTGAGGATTCGAGGATGTGAGAATGTGAGGATGTGAGGATGTGAAGATGTGAGGATGTGAGGATGTGAGGATGTGAGGATGTGAGGATGTGAGGATGTGAGGATGTGAGAAAATCAGGATGTGAGGATGTGAGGATGTGAGGATGTGAGGATGTGAGGATGAGAGGATGTGAGGATGTGAGGAGGTGAGTATGTGAGGATGTGAGGATGTGAGGATGTGAGGATGTGAGAATGTGAGGATGTGAGGATGTGAGGATGTGAGAATGTGAGGATGTGAGAATGTGAGGATGTGGTGTTGTGAGGATGTGAGGATGTGAGGATGAAAGGATGTGAGAATGTGAGAATGTGAGGATGTGAGGATGTGAGGATGTGAGGATGTGAGGATGTGAGGATAAAAGGATGTGAGGATGTGAGGAGGTGAGGATGTGAGGAGGTGAGGATGTGAGGATGTGAGAATGTGAGAAGGTGAGGATGTGAGGATGTGAGGATGTGAGGATGTGAGGATGTGAGGATGTGAAGATGTGAGGATGTGAGGATGTGAAGATGTGAGGAGGTGGGGATGTGAGGATGTGAGGATGTGAGGATATGAGGATGGGAGGATGTGAGGATGTGAGGATGTGAGGATTTGAGGATGTGAGGATGTGAGGATGTGAGGATGTGAGGAAGTGAGGATGTGAGGATGTGAGGATGTGAGGATGTGAGAATGTGAGGACGAGAAGATGTGAGGATGTGAGGATGTGAGGATGTGAGGATGTGAGGATAAGAGGATGTGAGGATGTGAAGAGGTGAGGATATGAGGTTGTGAGGATGTGAGGATGTGAGGATGAAAGGATGTGAGGATGTGAGGAGGTGAGGATGTGAGGATGTGAGAATGTGGGGATGTGAGGATGTGAAGATGTGAGGATGTGAAGATGTGAGGATGTGAAGATGTGAGGATGTGAGGATGTGAGGATGTGAGGATGTGAGGGTGTGAGGATGTGAGGATGTGAGGATGTGAGGATGTGAAGATGTGAGGATGTGAAGATGTGAGGATGTGAGGATGTGAGGATGTGAAGATTTGAGGATGTGAGGATGTGAGGATGTGAGGATGTGAGGATGTGAGGACGTGAGGATGTGAGGATATGAGGATGTGAGGATTTGAGGATGTGAAGATGTGAGGATGTGAGGATGTGAGGATGTGAGGAGGTGAGGATGTGAGGATGTGAGGATGTGAGGATGTGAGGATGTGAGGATGAGAGGATGTGAGGATGTGAGGATGTGAGGATGTGAGGATGTGAGGATGAGAGGATGTGAGGATGTGAAGAGTTGAGGATGTGAGGATGTGAGGATGTTAGGATGTGAGGATGTGAGAATGTGAGGATGTGAGGATGTGAGGATGTGAGGATGTGAGGATGTGAGGATGTGAGGATGTGAGGATGTGAGGATAAAAGGATGTGAGGATGTGAAGAGGTGAGGATGTAAGGATGTGAGAATGTGAGAAGGTGAGGATGTGAGGATGTGAGGATGTGAGGATGTGAAGATGTGAGGATGTGAGGATGTGAGGATGTGAGGATGTGAGGATGTGAGGATGTGAGGATGTGAGAATGTGAGGATGTGAGGATGTGAGGATGTGAGGATGTGAGGATGAATGGATGTGAGGATGTGAGGAGGTGAGGATGTGAGGATGTGAAGATGTGAGGATATGAGGATGTGAGGATTTGAGGATGTGAGAATGTGAGGATGTGAGGATGTGAAGATGTGAGGATGTGAGGATGTGAGGATGTGAAGATGTGAGGATGTGAGGATGTGAGGATGTGAGAATATCAGGATGTGAGGATGTGAGGATGTGAGGATGTGAGGATGTGAGGATGAGAGGATGTGAGGATGTGAGGAGGTGAGTATGTGAGGATGTGAGGATGTGAGGATGTGAGGATGTGAGAATGTGGGGATGTGAGGATGTGAGGATGTGAGAATGTGAGGATGAGAGGATGTGAGGATGTGAGGAGGTGAGAATGTGAGGATGTAAGGATGTGAGGATGTGAGAATGTGAGGATGTGAGGATGTGAGGATTTGAGGGTGTGAGGATGTGAGGATGTGAGGATGTGAGGATGTGAAGATGTGAGGATGTGAAGATGTGAGGATGTGAGGATGTGAGGATGTGAGGATGTGAGAATGTGAGGATGTTAGGATGTGAGGATGTGAGGATGTGAGGATGTTAGGATGTGAGGATGTGAGAATGTGAGGATGTGAGGATGTGAGGATGTGAGGATGTGAGGATGTGAGGATGTGAGGATGTGAGGATGTGAGGATAAAAGGATGTGAGGATGTGAGGAGGTGAGGATGTGAGGATGTGAGAATGTGAGAAGGTGAGGATGTGAGGATGTGAGGATGTGAGGATGTGAAGATGTGAGGATGTGAGGATGTGAGGATGTGAGGATGTGAGGATGTGAGAATGTGAGGATGTGAGGATGTGAGGATGTGAGGATGTGAGGATGAGAGGATGTGAGGATGTGAGGAGGTGAGGATGTGAGGATGTGAAGATGTGAGGATATAAGGATGTGAGGATTTGAGGATGTGAGAATGTGAATATGTGAGGATGTGAAGATGTGAGGATGTGAGGATGTGAGGATGTGAGGATGTGAGGATGTGAGGATGTGAGGATGTGAGAATATCAGGATGTGAGGATGTGAGGATGTGAGGATGTGAGGATGTGAGGATGAGAGGATGTGAGGATGTGAGGAGGTGAGTATGTGAGGATGTGAGGATGTGAGGATGTGAGGATGTGAAAATGTGAGGATGTGAGGATGTGAGGATGTGAGAATGTGAGGATGAGAGGATGTGAGGATGTGAGGAGGTGAGAATGTGAGGATGTGAGGATGTGAGGATGTGAGAATGTGAGGATGTGAGGATGTGAGGATGTGAGGGTGTGAGGATGTGAGGATGTGAGGATGTGAGGATGTGAAGATGTGAGGATGTGAAGATGTGAGGATGTGAGGATGTGAGGATGTGAGGATGTGAGGATGTGAGGATGTGAGGATGTGAGGATGTGAAGATGTGAGGATGTGAGGATGTGAAGATGTGAGGAGGTGAGGATGTGAGGATGTGAGGATGTGAGGAAGTGAGGATGTGAGGATGTGAGGATGTGAGGATGTGAGAATGTGAAGATTTGAGGATGTGAGGATGTGAGGATGTGAGGATGTGAGGATGTGAGGACGTGAGGATGTGAGGATATGAGGATGTGAGGATTTGAGGATGTGAGAATGTGAGGATGTGAGGATGTGAAGATGTGAGGATGTGAGAATGTGAAGATTTGAGGATGTGAGGATGTGAGGATGTGAGGATGTGAGGATGTGAGGACGTGAGGATGTGAGGATATGAGGATGTGAGGATTTGAGGATGTGAGAATGTGAGGATGTGAGGATGTGAAGATGTGAGGATGTGAGGATGTGAGGATGTGAAGATGTGAGGATGTGAGGATGTGAGGATGTGAGAATATCAGGATGTGAGGATGTGAGGATGTGAAGATGTGAGGATGTGAAGATGTGAGGATGTGAGGATGTGAGGATGTGAGGATGTGAGAATGTGAGGATGTTAGGATGTGAGGATGTGAGGATGTGAGGATGTTAGGATGTGAGGATGTGAGAATGTGAGGATGTGAGGATGTGAGGATGTGAGGATGTGAGGATGTGAGGATGTGAGGATGTGAGGATGTGAGGATAAAAGGATGTGAGGATGTGAGGAGGTGAGGATGTGAGGATGTGAGAATGTGAGAAGGTGAGGATGTGAGGATGTGAGGATGTGAGGATGTGAAGATGTGAGGATGTGAGGATGTGAGGATGTGAGGATGTGAGGATGTGAGAATGTGAGGATGTGAGGATGTGAGGATGTGAGGATGTGAGGATGAGAGGATGTGAGGATGTGAGGAGGTGAGGATGTGAGGATGTGAAGATGTGAGGATATAAGGATGTGAGGATTTGAGGATGTGAGAATGTGAATATGTGAGGATGTGAAGATGTGAGGATGTGAGGATGTGAGGATGTGAGGATGTGAGGATGTGAGGATGTGAGGATGTGAGAATATCAGGATGTGAGGATGTGAGGATGTGAGGATGTGAGGATGTGAGGATGAGAGGATGTGAGGATGTGAGGAGGTGAGTATGTGAGGATGTGAGGATGTGAGGATGTGAGGATGTGAAAATGTGAGGATGTGAGGATGTGAGGATGTGAGAATGTGAGGATGAGAGGATGTGAGGATGTGAGGAGGTGAGAATGTGAGGATGTGAGGATGTGAGGATGTGAGAATGTGAGGATGTGAGGATGTGAGGATGTGAGGGTGTGAGGATGTGAGGATGTGAGGATGTGAGGATGTGAAGATGTGAGGATGTGAAGATGTGAGGATGTGAGGATGTGAGGATGTGAGGATGTGAGGATGTGAGGATGTGAGGATGTGAGGATGTGAAGATGTGAGGATGTGAGGATGTGAAGATGTGAGGAGGTGAGGATGTGAGGATGTGAGGATGTGAGGAAGTGAGGATGTGAGGATGTGAGGATGTGAGGATGTGAGAATGTGAAGATTTGAGGATGTGAGGATGTGAGGATGTGAGGATGTGAGGATGTGAGGACGTGAGGATGTGAGGATATGAGGATGTGAGGATTTGAGGATGTGAGAATGTGAGGATGTGAGGATGTGAAGATGTGAGGATGTGAGAATGTGAAGATTTGAGGATGTGAGGATGTGAGGATGTGAGGATGTGAGGATGTGAGGACGTGAGGATGTGAGGATATGAGGATGTGAGGATTTGAGGATGTGAGAATGTGAGGATGTGAGGATGTGAAGATGTGAGGATGTGAGGATGTGAGGATGTGAAGATGTGAGGATGTGAGGATGTGAGGATGTGAGAATATCAGGATGTGAGGATGTGAGGATGTGAGGATGTGAGGATGTGAGGATGAGAGGATGTGAGGATGTGAGGAGGTGAGTATGTGAGGATGTGAGGATGTGAGGATGTGAGGATGTGAGAATGTGAGGATGTGAGGATGTGAGGATGTGAAGATTTGAGGATGTGAGGATGTGAGGATGTGAGGATGTGAGGATGTGAGGACGTGAGGATGTGAGGATATGAGGATGTGAGGATTTGAGGATGTGAAGATGTGAGGATGTGAGGATGTGAGGATGTGAGGAGGTGAGGATGTGAGGATGTGAGGATGTGAGGATGTGAGGATGTGAGGATGAGAGGATGTGAGGATGTGAGGATGTGAGGATGTGAGGATGTGAGGATGAGAGGATGTGAGGATGTGAAGAGTTGAGGATGTGAGGATGTGAGGATGTTAGGATGTGAGGATGTGAGAATGTGAGGATGTGAGGATGTGAGGATGTGAGGATGTGAGGATGTGAGGATGTGAGGATGTGAGGATGTGAGGATAAAAGGATGTGAGGATGTGAGGAGGTGAGGATGTAAGGATATGAGAATGTGAGAAGGTGAGGATGTGAGGATGTGAGGATGTGAGGATGTGAAGATGTGAGGATGTGAGGATGTGAGGATGTGAGGATGTGAGGATGTGAGGATGTGAGGATGTGAGAATGTGAGGATGTGAGGATGTGAGGATGTGAGGATGTGAGGATGAATGGATGTGAGGATGTGAGGAGGTGAGGATGTGAGGATGTGAAGATGTGAGGATATGAGGATGTGAGGATTTGAGGATGTGAGAATGTGAGGATGTGAGGATGTGAAGATGTGAGGATGTGAGGATGTGAGGATGTGAAGATGTGAGGATGTGAGGATGTGAGGATGTGAGAATATCAGGATGTGAGGATGTGAGGATGTGAGGATGTGAGGATGTGAGGATGAGAGGATGTGAGGATGTGAGGAGGTGAGTATGTGAGGATGTGAGGATGTGAGGATGTGAGGATGTGAGAATGTGAGGATGTGAGGATGTGAGGATGTGAGAATGTGAGGATGAGAGGATGTGAGGATGTGAGGAGGTGAGAATGTGAGGATGTAAGGATGTGAGGATGTGAGAATGTGAGGATGTGAGGATGTGAGGATTTGAGGGTGTGAGGATGTGAGGATGTGAGGATGTGAGGATGTGAAGATGTGAGGATGTGAAGATGTGAGGATGTGAGGATGTGAGGATGTGAGGATGTGAGAATGTGAGGATGTTAGGATGTGAGGATGTGAGGATGTGAGGATGTTAGGATGTGAGGATGTGAGAATGTGAGGATGTGAGGATGTGAGGATGTGAGGATGTGAGGATGTGAGGATGTGAGGATGTGAGGATGTGAGGATAAAAGGATGTGAGGATGTGAGGAGGTGAGGATGTGAGGATGTGAGAATGTGAGAAGGTGAGGATGTGAGGATGTGAGGATGTGAGGATGTGAAGATGTGAGGATGTGAGGATGTGAGGATGTGAGGATGTGAGGATGTGAGAATGTGAGGATGTGAGGATGTGAGGATGTGAGGATGTGAGGATGAGAGGATGTGAGGATGTGAGGAGGTGAGGATGTGAGGATGTGAAGATGTGAGGATATAAGGATGTGAGGATTTGAGGATGTGAGAATGTGAATATGTGAGGATGTGAAGATGTGAGGATGTGAGGATGTGAGGATGTGAGGATGTGAGGATGTGAGGATGTGAGGATGTGAGAATATCAGGATGTGAGGATGTGAGGATGTGAGGATGTGAGGATGTGAGGATGAGAGGATGTGAGGATGTGAGGAGGTGAGTATGTGAGGATGTGAGGATGTGAGGATGTGAGGATGTGAAAATGTGAGGATGTGAGGATGTGAGGATGTGAGAATGTGAGGATGAGAGGATGTGAGGATGTGAGGAGGTGAGAATGTGAGGATGTGAGGATGTGAGGATGTGAGAATGTGAGGATGTGAGGATGTGAGGATGTGAGGGTGTGAGGATGTGAGGATGTGAGGATGTGAGGATGTGAAGATGTGAGGATGTGAAGATGTGAGGATGTGAGGATGTGAGGATGTGAGGATGTGAGGAAGTGAGGATGTGAGGATGTGAGGATGTGAGGATGTGAGAATGTGAAGATTTGAGGATGTGAGGATGTGAGGATGTGAGGATGTGAGGATGTGAGGACGTGAGGATGTGAGGATATGAGGATGTGAGGATTTGAGGATGTGAGAATGTGAGGATGTGAGGATGTGAAGATGTGAGGATGTGAGAATGTGAAGATTTGAGGATGTGAGGATGTGAGGATGTGAGGATGTGAGGATGTGAGGACGTGAGGATGTGAGGATATGAGGATGTGAGGATTTGAGGATGTGAGAATGTGAGGATGTGAGGATGTGAAGATGTGAGGATGTGAGGATGTGAGGATGTGAAGATGTGAGGATGTGAGGATGTGAGGATGTGAGAATATCAGGATGTGAGGATGTGAGGATGTGAGGATGTGAGGATGTGAGGATGAGAGGATGTGAGGATGTGAGGAGGTGAGTATGTGAGGATGTGAGGATGTGAGGATGTGAGGATGTGAGAATGTGAGGATGTGAGGATGTGAGGATGTGAAGATTTGAGGATGTGAGGATGTGAGGATGTGAGGATGTGAGGATGTGAGGACGTGAGGATGTGAGGATATGAGGATGTGAGGATTTGAGGATGTGAAGATGTGAGGATGTGAGGATGTGAGGATGTGAGGAGGTGAGGATGTGAGGATGTGAGGATGTGAGGATGTGAGGATGTGAGGATGAGAGGATGTGAGGATGTGAGGATGTGAGGATGTGAGGATGTGAGGATGAGAGGATGTGAGGATGTGAAGAGTTGAGGATGTGAGGATGTGAGGATGTTAGGATGTGAGGATGTGAGAATGTGAGGATGTGAGGATGTGAGGATGTGAGGATGTGAGGATGTGAGGATGTGAGGATAAAAGGATGTGAGGATGTGAGGAGGTGAGGATGTAAGGATATGAGAATGTGAGAAGGTGAGGATGTGAGGATGTGAGGATGTGAGGATGTGAAGATGTGAGGATGTGAGGATGTGAGGATGTGAGGATGTGAGGATGTGAGGATGTGAGGATGTGAGAATGTGAGGATGTGAGGATGTGAGGATGTGAGGATGTGAGGATGAATGGATGTGAGGATGTGAGGAGGTGAGGATGTGAGGATGTGAAGATGTGAGGATATGAGGATGTGAGGATTTGAGGATGTGAGAATGTGAGGATGTGAGGATGTGAAGATGTGAGGATGTGAGGATGTGAGGATGTGAAGATGTGAGGATGTGAGGATGTGAGGATGTGAGAATATCAGGATGTGAGGATGTGAGGATGTGAGGATGTGAGGATGTGAGGATGAGAGGATGTGAGGATGTGAGGAGGTGAGTATGTGAGGATGTGAGGATGTGAGGATGTGAGGATGTGAGAATGTGAGGATGTGAGGATGTGAGGATGTGAGAATGTGAGGATGAGAGGATGTGAGGATGTGAGGAGGTGAGAATGTGAGGATGTAAGGATGTGAGGATGTGAGAATGTGAGGATGTGAGGATGTGAGGATTTGAGGGTGTGAGGATGTGAGGATGTGAGGATGTGAGGATGTGAAGATGTGAGGATGTGAAGATGTGAGGATGTGAGGATGTGAGGATGTGAGGATGTGAGAATGTGAGGATGTTAGGATGTGAGGATGTGAGGATGTGAGGATGTTAGGATGTGAGGATGTGAGAATGTGAGGATGTGAGGATGTGAGGATGTGAGGATGTGAGGATGTGAGGATGTGAGGATGTGAGGATGTGAGGATAAAAGGATGTGAGGATGTGAGGAGGTGAGGATGTGAGGATGTGAGAATGTGAGAAGGTGAGGATGTGAGGATGTGAGGATGTGAGGATGTGAAGATGTGAGGATGTGAGGATGTGAGGATGTGAGGATGTGAGGATGTGAGAATGTGAGGATGTGAGGATGTGAGGATGTGAGGATGTGAGGATGAGAGGATGTGAGGATGTGAGGAGGTGAGGATGTGAGGATGTGAAGATGTGAGGATATAAGGATGTGAGGATTTGAGGATGTGAGAATGTGAATATGTGAGGATGTGAAGATGTGAGGATGTGAGGATGTGAGGATGTGAGAATATCAAGATGTGAGGATGTGAGGATGTGAGGATGTGAGGATGTGAGGATGAGAGGATGTGAGGATGTGAGGAGGTGAGTATGTGAGGATGTGAGGATGTGAGGATGTGAGGATGTGAGAATGTGAGGATGTGAGGATGTGAGGATGTGAAGATTTGAGGATGTGAGGATGTGAGGATGTGAGGATGTGAGGATGTGAGGACGTGAGGATGTGAGGATATGAGGATGTGAGGATTTGAGGATGTGAAGATGTGAGGATGTGAGGATGTGAGGATGTGAGGAGGTGAGGATGTGAGGATGTGAGGATGTGAGGATGTGAGGATGTGAGGATGAGAGGATGTGAGGATGTGAGGATGTGAGGATGTGAGGATGTGAGGATGAGAGGATGTGAGGATGTGAAGAGTTGAGGATGTGAGGATGTGAGGATGTTAGGATGTGAGGATGTGAGAATGTGAGGATGTGAGGATGTGAGGATGTGAGGATGTGAGGATGTGAGGATGTGAGGATGTGAGGATGTGAGGATAAAAGGATGTGAGGATGTGAGGAGGTGAGGATGTAAGGATATGAGAATGTGAGAAGGTGAGGATGTGAGGATGTGAGGATGTGAGGATGTGAAGATGTGAGGATGTGAGGATGTGAGGATGTGAGGATGTGAGGATGTGAGGATGTGAGGATGTGAGAATGTGAGGATGTGAGGATGTGAGGATGTGAGGATGTGAGGATGTGAGGATGAATGGATGTGAGGATGTGAGGAGGTGAGGATGTGAGGATGTGAAGATGTGAGGATATGAGGATGTGAGGATTTGAGGATGTGAGAATGTGAGGATGTGAGGATGTGAAGATGTGAGGATGTGAGGATGTGAGGATGTGAAGATGTGAGGATGTGAGGATGTGAGGATGTGAGAATATCAGGATGTGAGGATGTGAGGATGTGAGGATGTGAGGATGTGAGGATGAGAGGATGTGAGGATGTGAGGAGGTGAGTATGTGAGGATGTGAGGATGTGAGGATGTGAGGATGTGAGAATGTGAGGATGTGAGGATGTGAGGATGTGAGAATGTGAGGATGAGAGGATGTGAGGATGTGAGGAGGTGAGAATGTGAGGATGTAAGGATGTGAGGATGTGAGAATGTGAGGATGTGAGGATGTGAGGATTTGAGGGTGTGAGGATGTGAGGATGTGAGGATGTGAGGATGTGAAGATGTGAGGATGTGAAGATGTGAGGATGTGAGGATGTGAGGATGTGAGGATGTGAGAATGTGAGGATGTTAGGATGTGAGGATGTGAGGATGTGAGGATGTTAGGATGTGAGGATGTGAGAATGTGAGGATGTGAGGATGTGAGGATGTGAGGATGTGAGGATGTGAGGATGTGAGGATGTGAGGATGTGAGGATAAAAGGATGTGAGGATGTGAGGAGGTGAGGATGTGAGGATGTGAGAATGTGAGAAGGTGAGGATGTGAGGATGTGAGGATGTGAGGATGTGAAGATGTGAGGATGTGAGGATGTGAGGATGTGAGGATGTGAGGATGTGAGAATGTGAGGATGTGAGGATGTGAGGATGTGAGGATGTGAGGATGAGAGGATGTGAGGATGTGAGGAGGTGAGGATGTGAGGATGTGAAGATGTGAGGATATAAGGATGTGAGGATTTGAGGATGTGAGAATGTGAATATGTGAGGATGTGAAGATGTGAGGATGTGAGGATGTGAGGATGTGAGGATGTGAGGATGTGAGGATGTGAGGATGTGAGAATATCAGGATGTGAGGATGTGAGGATGTGAGGATGTGAGGATGTGAGGATGAGAGGATGTGAGGATGTGAGGAGGTGAGTATGTGAGGATGTGAGGATGTGAGGATGTGAGGATGTGAAAATGTGAGGATGTGAGGATGTGAGGATGTGAGAATGTGAGGATGAGAGGATGTGAGGATGTGAGGAGGTGAGAATGTGAGGATGTGAGGATGTGAGGATGTGAGAATGTGAGGATGTGAGGATGTGAGGATGTGAGGGTGTGAGGATGTGAGGATGTGAGGATGTGAGGATGTGAAGATGTGAGGATGTGAAGATGTGAGGATGTGAGGATGTGAGGATGTGAGGATGTGAGGATGTGAGGATGTGAGGATGTGAGGATGTGAAGATGTGAGGATGTGAGGATGTGAAGATGTGAGGAGGTGAGGATGTGAGGATGTGAGGATGTGAGGAAGTGAGGATGTGAGGATGTGAGGATGTGAGGATGTGAGAATGTGAAGATTTGAGGATGTGAGGATGTGAGGATGTGAGGATGTGAGGATGTGAGGACGTGAGGATGTGAGGATATGAGGATGTGAGGATTTGAGGATGTGAGAATGTGAGGATGTGAGGATGTGAAGATGTGAGGATGTGAGAATGTGAAGATTTGAGGATGTGAGGATGTGAGGATGTGAGGATGTGAGGATGTGAGGACGTGAGGATGTGAGGATATGAGGATGTGAGGATTTGAGGATGTGAGAATGTGAGGATGTGAGGATGTGAAGATGTGAGGATGTGAGGATGTGAGGATGTGAAGATGTGAGGATGTGAGGATGTGAGGATGTGAGAATATCAGGATGTGAGGATGTGAGGATGTGAGGATGTGAGGATGTGAGGATGAGAGGATGTGAGGATGTGAGGAGGTGAGTATGTGAGGATGTGAGGATGTGAGGATGTGAGGATGTGAGAATGTGAGGATGTGAGGATGTGAGGATGTGAGAATGTGAGGATGAGAGGATGTGAGGATGTGAGGAGGTGAGAATGTGAGGATGTAAGGATGTGAGGATGTGAGAATGTGAGGATGTGAGGATGTGAGGATTTGAGGGTGTGAGGATGTGAGGATGTGAGGATGTGAGGATGTGAAGATGTGAGGATGTGAAGATGTGAGGATGTGAGGATGTGAGGATGTGAGGATGTGAGAATGTGAGGATGTTAGGATGTGAGGATGTGAGGATGTGAGGATGTTAGGATGTGAGGATGTGAGAATGTGAGGATGTGAGGATGTGAGGATGTGAGCATGTGAGGATGTGAGGATGTGAGGATGTGAGGATGTGAGGATAAAAGGATGTGAGGATGTGAGGAGGTGAGGATGTGAGGATGTGAGAATGTGAGAAGGTGAGGATGTGAGGATGTGAGGATGTGAGGATGTGAAGATGTGAGGATGTGAGGATGTGAGGATGTGAGGATGTGAGGATGTGAGAATGTGAGGATGTGAGGATGTGAGGATGTGAGGATGTGAGGATGAGAGGATGTGAGGATGTGAGGAGGTGAGGATGTGAGGATGTGAAGATGTGAGGATATAAGGATGTGAGGATTTGAGGATGTGAGAATGTGAATATGTGAGGATGTGAAGATGTGAGGATGTGAGGATGTGAGGATGTGAGGATGTGAGGATGTGAGGATGTGAGGATGTGAGAATATCAGGATGTGAGGATGTGAGGATGTGAGGATGTGAGGATGTGAGGATGAGAGGATGTGAGGATGTGAGGAGGTGAGTATGTGAGGATGTGAGGATGTGAGGATGTGAGGATGTGAAAATGTGAGGATGTGAGGATGTGAGGATGTGAGAATGTGAGGATGAGAGGATGTGAGGATGTGAGGAGGTGAGAATGTGAGGATGTGAGGATGTGAGGATGTGAGAATGTGAGGATGTGAGGATGTGAGGATGTGAGGGTGTGAGGATGTGAGGATGTGAGGATGTGAGGATGTGAAGATGTGAGGATGTGAAGATGTGAGGATGTGAGGATGTGAGGATGTGAGGATGTGAGGATGTGAGGATGTGAGGATGTGAGGATGTGAAGATGTGAGGATGTGAGGATGTGAGGATGTGAGGAGGTGAGGATGTGAGGATGTGAGGATGTGAGGAAGTGAGGATGTGAGGATGTGAGGATGTGAGGATGTGAGAATGTGAAGATTTGAGGATGTGAGGATGTGAGGATGTGAGGATGTGAGGATGTGAGGACGTGAGGATGTGAGGATATGAGGATGTGAGGATTTGAGGATCTGAGGATGTGAGGATGTGAGGATGTGAGGATGTGAGGAGGTGAGGATGTGAGGATGTGAGGATGTGAGGATGTGAGGATGTGAGGATGAGAGGAAGTGAGGATGTGAGGATGTGAGGATGTGAGGATGTGAGGATGAGAGGATGTGAGGATGTGAAGAGGTGAGGATGTGAGGATGTGAGGATGTTAGGATGTGAGGATGTGAGAATGTGAGGATGTGAGGATGTGAGGATGTGAGGATGTGAGGATGTGAGGATGTGAGGATGTGAGAATATCAGGATGTGAGGATGAGAGGATGTGAGGATGTGAGGATGTGAGGATGTGAGGATGTGAGGATGAGAGGATGTGAGGATGTGAAGAGGTGAGGATGTGAGGATGTGAGGATGTTAGGATGTGAGGATGTAAGGATGTGAGGATGTGAGGATGTGAAGATTTGAGGATAAAAGGATGTGAGGATGTGAGGAGGTGAGGATGTAAGGATGTGAGAATGTGAGAAGGTGAGGATGTGAGGATGTGAGGATGTGAGGATGTGAAGATGTGAGGATGTGAGGATGTGAGGATGTGAGGATGTGAGGAGGTGAGGATGTGACGATGTGAAGATGTGAGGATATGAGGATGTGAGGATTCGAGGATGTGAGAATGTGAGGATGTGAGGATGTGAAGATGTGAGGATGTGAGGATGTGAGGATGTGAGGATGTGAGGATGTGAGAAAATCAGGATGTGAGGATGTGAGGATGTGAGGATGTGAGGATGTGAGGATGAGAGGATGTGAGGATGTGAGGAGGTGAGTATGTGAGGATGTGAGGATGTGAGGATGTGAGGATGTGAGAATGTGAGGATGTGAGGATGTGAGGATGTGAGAATGTGAGGATGTGAGAATGTGAGGATGTGGTGTTGTGAGGATGTGAGGATGTGAGGATGAAAGGATGTGAGGATGTGAGGAGGTGAGGATGTGAGGATGTGAGAATGTGAGAAGGTGAGGATGTGAAGATGTGAAAATGTGAGGATGTGAGGATGTGAGGATGTGAGGATGTGAAGATGTGAGGATGTGAGGATGTGAGGATGTTAGGATGTGAGGATGTGAGGATGTGAGGATGTGAGAATGTGAGGATGTGAGGATGTGAGGATGTGAGGATGTGAGGATGAGAGGATGTGAGGATGTGAGGAAGTGAGGATGTGAGGATGTGAGGATGTGAGGATGTGAGGATGTGAGGATGTGAGAATGTGAGGATGTGAGGATGTGAAGATGTGAGGATGTGAGGATGTGAGGATGTGAGGATGTGAAGATGTGAGGATGTGAGGATGTGAGAATGTGAGGATGTGAGGATGTGAGGATGTGAGGATGTGAGGATGTGAGGAGGTGAGTATGTGAGGATGTGAGGATTTGAAGATGTGAGGATGTGAGAATGTGAGGATGTGAGGATGTGAGGATGTGAGAATGTGAGGATGAGAGGATGTGAGGATGTGAGGATGTGAGGATGTGAAGATGTGAGGATGTGAAGATGTGAGGATGTGAGGATGTGAAGATGTGAGGATGTGAAGATGTGAGGATGTGAGGATGTGAAGATGTGAGGATGTGAAGATGTGAGAATGTGAGGATGTGAGGATGTGAGGATGTGAGGATGTGAAGATGTGAGGATGTGAAGATGTGAGGATGTGAGGATGTGAGGATGTGAGGATGTGAGGATGTGAGGATGTGAGAATGTGAGGATGTGAGAATGTGAGGATGTGATGATATGAGAGTGTGAGGATGTGAGGATGTGAGGATGTGAGGATGTGAGGAGGTGAGGATGTGAGGATGTGAGGATGTGAGGATGTGAGGATGTGAGGATGAGAGGATGTGAGGTTGTGAGGATGTGAGGATGTGAGGATGTGAGGATGAGAGGATGTGAGGATGTGAAGATGTGAGGATGTGAGGATGTGAGGATGTGAGGATGTGAGGATGTGAGAAAATCAGGATGTGAGGATGTGAGGATGTGAGGATGTGAGGATGTGAGGATGAGAGGATGTGAGGATGTGAGGAGGTGAGTATGTGAGGATGTGAAGATGTGAGGATGTGAGGATGTGAGAATGTGAGGATGTGAGGATGTGAGGATGTGAGAATGTGAGGATGTGAGAATGTGAGGATGTGGTGTTGTGAGGATGTGAGGATGTGAGGATGAAAGGATGTGAGGATGTGAGGAGGTGAGGATGTGAGGATGTGAGAATGTGAGAAGGTGAGGATGTGAAGATGTGAAAATGTGAGGATGTGAGGATGT
Source organism: Branchellion lobata (assembly GCA_947562095.1). NCBI lineage: Eukaryota > Metazoa > Annelida > Clitellata > Hirudinida > Piscicolidae > Branchellion > Branchellion lobata. The sequence goes on along the minus strand of OX387255.1, from coordinate 2,752,890 downwards.
GAGGATGTGAGGATGTGAAGATGTGAGGATGTGAGGATGTGAGGATGTTAGGATGTGAGGATGTGAGGATGTGAGGATGTGAGAATGTGAGGATGTGAGGATGTGAGGATGTGAGGATGTGAGGATGAGAGGATGTGAGGATGTGAGGAAGTGAGGATGTGAGGATGTGAGGATGTGAGGATGTGAGGATGTGAGGATGTGAGAATGTGAGGATGTGAGGATGTGAAGATGTGAGGATGTGAGGATGTGAGGATGTGAGGATGTGAAGATGTGAGGATGTGAGGATGTGAGAATGTGAGGATGTGAGGATGTGAGGATGTGAGGATGTGAGGATGTGAGGAGGTGAGTATGTGAGGATGTGAGGATTTGAAGATGTGAGGATGTGAGAATGTGAGGATGTGAGGATGTGAGGATGTGAGAATGTGAGGATGAGAGGATGTGAGGATGTGAGGATGTGAGGATGTGAAGATGTGAGGATGTGAAGATGTGAGGATGTGAGGATGTGAAGATGTGAGGATGTGAAGATGTGAGGATGTGAGGATGTGAAGATGTGAGGATGTGAAGATGTGAGAATGTGAGGATGTGAGGATGTGAGGATGTGAGGATGTGAAGATGTGAGGATGTGAAGATGTGAGGATGTGAGGATGTGAGGATGTGAGGATGTGAGGATGTGAGGATGTGAGAATGTGAGGATGTGAGAATGTGAGGATGTGATGATATGAGGATGTGAGGATGTGAGGATGTGAGGATGTGAGGATGTGAGGAGGTGAGGATGTGAGGATGTGAGGATGTGAGGATGTGAGGATGTGAGGATGAGAGGATGTGAGGTTGTGAGGATGTGAGGATGTGAGGATGTGAAGATGAGAGGATGTGAGGATGTGAAGAGGTGAGGATGTGAGGATGTGAGGATGTTAGGATGTGAGGATGTGAGAATGTGAGAATGTGAGGATGTGAGGATGTGAGGATGTGAGGATGTGAGGATGTGAGGATAAAAGGATGTGAGGATGTGAGGAGGTGAGGATGTGAGGATGTGAGAATGTGAGAAGGTGAGGATGTGAGGATGTGAGGATGTGAGGATGTGAAGATGTGAGGATGTGAGGATGTGAGGATGTGAGGATGTGAGGATGTGAGGATGTGAGGATGTGAGGATGTGAGAATGTGAGGATGTGAGGATGTGAGGATGTGAGAATGTGAGGATGAGAGGATGTGAGGATGTGAGGAGGTGAGGATGTGAGGATGTGAGGATGTGAGGATGTGAGGATGTGAGGATGTGAGGATGTGAGAATGTGAGGATGTGAGGATGTGAAGATGTAAGGATGTGAGGATGTGAGGATGTGAGGATGTGAGGATTTGAGGATGTGAGGATGTGAGAATATCAGGATGTGAGGATGTGAGGATGTGAGGATGTGAGGATGTGAGGATGTGAGGATGTGAGGATGTGAAGATGTGAGGATGTGAAGATGTGAGGATGTGAGGATGTGAGGATGTGAGGATGTGAGGATGTGAGGATGTGAGAATGTGAGGATGTGAGAATGTGAGGATGTGATGATATGAGGATGTGAGGATGTGAGGATGTGAGGATGTGAGGATGTGAGGAGGTGAGGATGTGAGGATGTGAGGATGTGAGGATGTGAGGATGTGAGGATGAGAGGATGTGAGGTTGTGAGGATGTGAGGATGTGAGGATGTGAGGATGAGAGGATGTGAGGATGTGAAGAGGTGAGGATGTGAGGATGTGAGGATGTTAGGATGTGAGGATGTGAGAATGTGAGAATGTGAGGATGTGAGGATGTGAGGATGTGAGGATGTGAGGATGTGAGGATAAAAGGATGTGAGGATGTGAGGAGGTGAGGATGTGAGGATGTGAGAATGTGAGAAGGTGAGGATGTGAGGATGTGAGGATGTGAGGATGTGAAGATGTGAGGATGTGAGGATGTGAGGATGTGAGGATGTGAGGATGTGAGGATGTGAGGATGTGAGGATGTGAGAATGTGAGGATGTGAGGATGTGAGGATGTGAGAATGTGAGGATGAGAGGATGTGAGGATGTGAGGAGGTGAGGATGTGAGGATGTGAGGATGTGAGGATGTGAGGATGTGAGGATGTGAGGATGTGAGGATGTGAGGATGTGAGGATGTGAGGATGTGAGAATATCAGGATGTGAGGATGTGAGGATGTGAGGATGTGAGGATGTGAGGATGTGAGGATGAGAGGATGTGAGGATGTGAGGAGGTGAGTATGTGAGGAAGTGAGGATGTGAGGATGTGAGGATGTGAGAAAGTGAGGATGTGAGGATGTGAGAATGTGAGAATGTGAGGATGAGTGGATGTGAGGATGTGAGGAGGTGAGAATGTGAGGATGTGAGGATGTGAGGATGTGAGAATGTGGGGATGTGAGGATGTGAGGATGCGAGGGTGTGAAGATGTGAGGATGTGAGAATGTGAGGATGTGAGGATGTGAGGATGTGAAGATGTGAGGATGTGAGGATGTGAGGATGTGAGGATGTGAGGATGTGAGGATGTGAGGATGTGAGGATGTGAGGATGTGAGGATGTGAAGATGTGAGGATGTGAGGATGTGAGGATGTGAGGATGTGAGGATGTGAGGATGTGAGGATGTGAGGATATGAGGATGGAAGGATGTGAGGATGTGAGGATGTGAGGATGTGAGGATGTGAGGATGTGAGGATGTGAGGATGTGAGGATGTGAGGAGGTGAGGATGTGAGGATGTGAGGATGTGAGGATGTGAGAATGTGGGGACGAGAGGATGTGAGGATGTGTGGATGTGAGGATGTGAGGATGTGAGGATAAGAGGATGTGAGGATGTGAAAAGGTGAGGATGTGAAGATTTGAGGATGTGAGGATGTGAGGATGTGAGGATGTGAGGATGTGAGGATGTGAGGATGTGAGGATGTGAGAATGTGAGGATGTGAGGATGTGAAGATGTAAGGATGTGAGGATGTGAGGATGTGAGGATGTGAGGATGTGAGGATGTGAGGATGTGAGAATATCAGGATGTGAGGATGTGAGGATGTGAGGAGGTGAGGATGTGAGGATGTGAGGATGAGAGGATGTGAGGATGTGAGGAGGTGAGTATGTAAGGATGTGAGGATGTGAGGATGTGAGGATGTGAGAAAGTGAGGATGTGAGGATGTGAGAATGTGAGAATGTGAGGATGAGTGGATGTGAGGATGTGAGGAGGTGAGAATGTGAGGATGTGAGGATGTGAGGATGTGAGAATGTGGGGATGTGAGGATGTGAGGATGCGAGGGTGTGAAGATGTGAGGATGTGAGAATGTGAGGATGTGAGGATGTGAGGATGTGAAGATGTGAGGATGTGAGGATGTGAGGATGTGAGGATGTGAGGATGTGAGGATGTGAGGATGTGAGGATGTGAGGATGTGAGGATGTGAAGATGTGAGGATGTGAGGATGTGAGGATGTGAGGATGTGAGGATGTGAGGATGTGAGGATGTGAGGATATGAGGATGGGAGGATGTGAGGATGTGAGGATGTGAGGATGTGAGGATGTGAGGATGTGAGGATGTGAGGATGTGAGGATGTGAGGAGGTGAGGATGTGAGGATGTGAGGATGTGAGGATGTGAGAATGTGGGGACGAGAGGATGTGAGGATGTGTGGATGTGAGGATGTGAGGATGTGAGGATAAGAGGATGTGAGGATGTGAAAAGGTGAGGATGTGAAGATGTGAGGATGTTAGGATGTGAGGATGTGAGAATGTGAGGATGTGAGGATGTGAGGATGTGGTGTTGTGAGGATGTGAGGATGTGAGGATAAAAGGATGTGAGGATGTGAGGAGATAAGGATGTGAGGATGTGAGAATGTGAGAAGGTGAGGATGTGAAGATGTGAGAATTTGAGGATGTGAGGATGTGAGGATGTGAGGATGTGAGGATGTGAGGAGGTGAGGATGTGAGGATGTGAGGATGTGAGGATGTGAGGATGTGAGGATGAGAGGAAGTGAGGATGTGAGGATGTGAGGATGTGAGGATGTGAGGATGAGAGGATGTGAGGATGTGAAGAGGTGAGGATGTGAGGATGTGAGGATGTTAGGATACGAGGATGTGAGAATGTGAGGATGTGAGGATGTGAGGATGTGAGGATGTGAGGATGTGAGGATGTGAGGATGTGAGAATATCAGGATGTGAGGATGAGAGGATGTGAGGATGTGAGGATGTGAGGATGTGAGGATGTGAGGATGTGAGGATGAGAGGATGTGAGGATGTGAAGAGGTGAGGATGTGAGGATGTGAGGATGTTAGGATGTGAGGATGTGAGGATGTGAGGATGTGAGGATGTGAAGATGTGAGGATAAAAGGATGTGAGGATGTGAGGAGGTGAGGATGTAAGGATGTGAGAATGTGAGAAGGTGAGGATGTGAGGATGTGAGGATGTGAGGATGTGAAGATGTGAGGATGTGAGGATGTGAGGATGTGAGGATGTGAGGATGTGAGGATGTGAGGATGTGAGAATGTGAGGATGTGAGGATGTGAGGATGTGAGGATGTGAGGATGAGAGGATGTGAGGATGTGAGGAGGTGAGGATGTGAGGATGTGAAGATGTGAGGATATGAGGATGTGAGGATTCGAGGATGTGAGAATGTGAGGATGTGAGGATGTGAAGATGTGAGGATGTGAGGATGTGAGGATGTGAGGATGTGAGGATGTGAGGATGTGAGGATGTGAGAAAATCAGGATGTGAGGATGTGAGGATGTGAGGATGTGAGGATGTGAGGATGAGAGGATGTGAGGATGTGAGGAGGTGAGTATGTGAGGATGTGAGGATGTGAGGATGTGAGGATGTGAGAATGTGAGGATGTGAGGATGTGAGGATGTGAGAATGTGAGGATGTGAGAATGTGAGGATGTGGTGTTGTGAGGATGTGAGGATGTGAGGATGAAAGGATGTGAGAATGTGAGAATGTGAGGATGTGAGGATGTGAGGATGTGAGGATGTGAGGATGTGAGGATAAAAGGATGTGAGGATGTGAGGAGGTGAGGATGTGAGGATGTGAGAATGTGAGAAGGTGAGGATGTGAGGATGTGAGGATGTGAGGATGTGAGGATGTGAGGATGTGAAGATGTGAGGATGTGAGGATGTGAAGATGTGAGGAGGTGAGGATGTGAGGATGTGAGGATGTGAGGATATGAGGATGGGAGGATGTGAGGATGTGAGGATGTGAGGATTTGAGGATGTGAGGATGTGAGGATGTGAGGATGTGAGGAAGTGAGGATGTGAGGATGTGAGGATGTGAGGATGTGAGAATGTGAGGACGAGAAGATGTGAGGATGTGAGGATGTGAGGATGTGAGGATGTGAGGATAAGAGGATGTGAGGATGTGAAGAGGTGAGGATATGAGGTTGTGAGGATGTGAGGATGTGAGGATGAAAGGATGTGAGGATGTGAGGAGGTGAGGATGTGAGGATGTGAGAATGTGGGGATGTGAGGATGTGAGGATGTGAGGATGTGAAGATGTGAGGATGTGAAGATAAGAGGATGTGAGGATGTGAGGATGTGAGGATGTGAGGGTGTGAGGATGTGAGGATGTGAGGATGTGAGGATGTGAAGATGTGAGGATGTGAAGATGTGAGGATGTGAGGATGTGAGGATGTGAAGATTTGAGGATGTGAGGATGTGAGGATGTGAGGATGTGAGGATGTGAGGACGTGAGGATGTGAGGATATGAGGATGTGAGGATTTGAGGATGTGAAGATGTGAGGATGTGAGGATGTGAGGATGTGAGGAGGTGAGGATGTGAGGATGTGAGGATGTGAGGATGTGAGGATGTGAGGATGAGAGGATGTGAGGATGTGAGGATGTGAGGATGTGAGGATGTGAGGATGAGAGGATGTGAGGATGTGAAGAGTTGAGGATGTGAGGATGTGAGGATGTTAGGATGTGAGGATGTGAGAAAGTGAGGATGTGAGGATGTGAGGATGTGAGGATGTGAGGATGTGAGGATGTGAGGATGTGAGGATGTGAGGATAAAAGGATGTGAGGATGTGAGGAGGTGAGGATGTAAGGATGTGAGAATGTGAGAAGGTGAGGATGTGAGGATGTGAGGATGTGAGGATGTGAAGATGTGAGGATGTGAGGATGTGAGGATGTGAGGATGTGAGGATGTGAGGATGTGAGGATGTGAGAATGTGAGGATGTGAGGATGTGAGGATGTGAGGATGTGAGGATGAATGGATGTGAGGATGTGAGGAGGTGAGGATGTGAGGATGTGAAGATGTGAGGATATGAGGATGTGAGGATTTGAGGATGTGAGAATGTGAGGATGTGAGGATGTGAAGATGTGAGGATGTGAGGATGTGAGGATGTGAAGATGTGAGGATGTGAGGATGTGAGGATGTGAGAATATCAGGATGTGAGGATGTGAGGATGTGAGGATGTGAGGATGTGAGGATGAGAGGATGTGAGGATGTGAGGAGGTGAGTATGTGAGGATGTGAGGATGTGAGGATGTGAGGATGTGAGAATGTGAGGATGTGAGGATGTGAGGATGTGAGAATGTGAGGATGAGAGGATGTGAGGATGTGAGGAGGTGAGAATGTGAGGATGTAAGGATGTGAGGATGTGAGAATGTGAGGATGTGAGGATGTGAGGATTTGAGGGTGTGAGGATGTGAGGATGTGAGGATGTGAGGATGTGAAGATGTGAGGATGTGAAGATGTGAGGATGTGAGGATGTGAGGATGTGAGGATGTGAGAATGTGAGGATGTTAGGATGTGAGGATGTGAGGATGTGAGGATGTTAGGATGTGAGGATGTGAGAATGTGAGGATGTGAGGATGTGAGGATGTGAGGATGTGAGGATGTGAGGATGTGAGGATGTGAGGATGTGAGGATAAAAGGATGTGAGGATGTGAGGAGGTGAGGATGTGAGGATGTGAGAATGTGAGAAAGTGAGGATGTGAGGATGTGAGGATGTGAGGATGTGAAGATGTGAGGATGTGAGGATGTGAGGATGTGAGGATGTGAGGATGTGAGAATGTGAGGATGTGAGGATGTGAGGATGTGAGGATGTGAGGATGAGAGGATGTGAGGATGTGAGGAGGTGAGGATGTGAGGATGTGAAGATGTGAGGATATAAGGATGTGAGGATTTGAGGATGTGAGAATGTGAATATGTGAGGATGTTAAGATGTGAGGATGTGAGGATGTGAGGATGTGAGGATGTGAGGATGTGAGGTTGTGAGGATGTGAGAATATCAGGATGTGAGGATGTGAGGATGTGAGGATGTGAGGATGTGAGGATGAGAGGATGTGAGGATGTGAGGAGGTGAGTATGTGAGGATGTGAGGATGTGAGGATGTGAGGATGTGAAAATGTGAGGATGTGAGGATGTGAGGATGTGAGGATGAAAGGATGTGAGGATGTGAGGAGGTGAGGATGTGAGGATGTGAGAATGTGAGGATGTGAGGATGTGAGGATGTGAGGATGTGAAGATGTGAGGATGTGAGGATGTGAGGATGTTAGGATGTGAGGATGTGAGGATGTGAGGATGTGAGAATGTGAGGATGAGAGGATGTGAGGATGTGAGGAGGTGAGAATGTGAGGATGTGAGGATGTGAGGATGTGAGAATGTGAGGATGTGAGGATGTGAGGATGTGAGGGTGTGAGGATGTGAGGATGTGAGGATGTGAGGATGTGAAGATGTGAGGATGTGAAGATGTGAGGATGTGAGGATGTGAGGATGTGAGGATGTGAGGATGTGAGGATGTGAAAATGTGATGATGTGAAGATGTGAGGATGTGAGGATGTGAGGATGTGAGGAGGTGAGGATGTGAGGATGTGAGGATGTGAGGAAGTGAGGATGTGAGGATGTGAGGATGTGAGGATGTGAGAATGTGAAGATTTGAGGATGTGAGGATGTGAGGATGTGAGGATGTGAGGATGTGAGGACGTGAGGATGTGAGGATATGAGGATGTGAGGATTTGAGGATGTGAGAATGTGAGGATGTGAGGATGTGAAGATGTGAGGATGTGAGGATGTGAGGATGTGAAGATGTGAGGATGTGAGGATGTGAGGATGTGAGAATATCAGGATGTGAGGATGTGAGGATGTGAGGATGTGAGGATGTGAGGATGAGAGGATGTGAGGATGTGAGGAGGTGAGTATGTGAGGATGTGAGGATGTGAGGATGTGAGGATGTGAGAATGTGAGGATGTGAGGATGTGAGGATGTGAGAATGTGAGGATGAGAGGATGTGAGGATGTGAGGAGGTGAGAATGTGAGGATGTAAGGATGTGAGGATGTGAGAATGTGAGGATGTGAGGATGTGAGGATTTGAGGGTGTGAGGATGTGAGGATGTGAGGATGTGAGGATGTGAAGATGTGAGGATGTGAAGATGTGAGGATGTGAGGATGTGAGGATGTGAGGATGTGAGAATGTGAGGATGTTAGGATGTGAGGATGTGAGGATGTGAGGATGTTAGGATGTGAGGATGTGAGAATGTGAGGATGTGAGGATGTGAGGATGTGAGGATGTGAGGATGTGAGGATGTGAGGATGTGAGGATGTGAGGATAAAAGGATGTGAGGATGTGAGGAGGTGAGGATGTGAGGATGTGAGAATGTGAGAAGGTGAGGATGTGAGGATGTGAGGATGTGAGGATGTGAAGATGTGAGGATGTGAGGATGTGAGGATGTGAGGATGTGAGGATGTGAGAATGTGAGGATGTGAGGATGTGAGGATGTGAGGATGTGAGGATGAGAGGATGTGAGGATGTGAGGAGGTGAGGATGTGAGGATGTGAAGATGTGAGGATATAAGGATGTGAGGATTTGAGGATGTGAGAATGTGAATATGTGAGGATGTGAAGATGTGAGGATGTGAGGATGTGAGGATGTGAGGATGTGAGGATGTGAGGATGTGAGGATGTGAGAATATCAGGATGTGAGGATGTGAGGATGTGAGGATGTGAGGATGTGAGGATGAGAGGATGTGAGGATGTGAGGAGGTGAGTATGTGAGGATGTGAGGATGTGAGGATGTGAGGATGTGAAAATGTGAGGATGTGAGGATGTGAGGATGTGAGAATGTGAGGATGAGAGGATGTGAGGATGTGAGGAGGTGAGAATGTGAGGATGTGAGGATGTGAGGATGTGAGAATGTGAGGATGTGAGGATGTGAGGATGTGAGGGTGTGAGGATGTGAGGATGTGAGGATGTGAGGATGTGAAGATGTGAGGATGTGAAGATGTGAGGATGTGAGGATGTGAGGATGTGAGGATGTGAGGATGTGAGGATGTGAGGATGTGAGGATGTGAAGATGTGAGGATGTGAGGATGTGAGGATGTGAGGAGGTGAGGATGTGAGGATGTGAGGATGTGAGGAAGTGAGGATGTGAGGATGTGAGGATGTGAGGATGTGAGAATGTGAAGATTTGAGGATGTGAGGATGTGAGGATGTGAGGATGTGAGGATGTGAGGACGTGAGGATGTGAGGATATTAGGATGTGAGGATTTGAGGATCTGAGGATGTGAGGATGTGAGGATGTGAGGATGTGAGGAGGTGAGGATGTGAGGATGTGAGGATGTGAGGATGTGAGGATGTGAGGATGAGAGGAAGTGAGGATGTGAGGATGTGAGGATGTGAGGATGTGAGGATGAGAGGATGTGAGGATGTGAAGAGGTGAGGATGTGAGGATGTGAGGATGTTAGGATGTGAGGATGTGAGAATGTGAGGATGTGAGGATGTGAGGATGTGAGGATGTGAGGATGTGAGGATGTGAGGATGTGAGAATATCAGGATGTGAGGATGAGAGGATGTGAGGATGTGAGGATGTGAGGATGTGAGGATGTGAGGATGAGAGGATGTGAGGATGTGAAGAGGTGAGGATGTGAGGATGTGAGGATGTTAGGATGTGAGGATGTGAGGATGTGAGGATGTGAGGATGTGAAGATGTGAGGATAAAAGGATGTGAGGATGTGAGGAGGTGAGGATGTAAGGATGTGAGAATGTGAGAAGGTGAGGATGTGAGGATGTGAGGATGTGAGGATGTGAAGATGTGAGGATGTGAGGATGTGAGGATGTGAGGATGTGAGGATGTGAGAATGTGAGGATGTGAGGATGTGAGGATGTGAGGATGTGAGGATGAGAGGATGTGAGGATGTGAGGAGGTGAGGATGTGAGGATGTGAAGATGTGAGGATATAAGGATGTGAGGATTCGAGGATGTGATAATGTGAGGATGTGAGGATGTGAAGATGTGAGGATGTGAGGATGTGAGGATGTGAGGATGTGAGGATGTGAGAAAATCAGGATGTGAGGATGTGAGGATGTGAGGATGTGAGGATGAGAGGATGTGAGGATGTGAGGAGGTGAGTATGTGAGGATGTGAGGATGTGAGGATGTGAGGATGTGAGAATGTGAGGATGTGAGGATGTGAGGATGTGAGAATGTGAGGATGTGAGAATGTGAGGATGTGGTGTTGTGAGGATGTGAGGATGTGAGGATGAAAGGATGTGAGGATGTGAGGAGGTGAGGATGTGAGGATGTGAGAATGTGAGAAGGTGAGGATGTGAAGATGTGAAAATGTGAGGATGTGAGGATGTGAGGATGTGAGGATGTGAAAATGTGAGGATGTGAGGATGTGAGGATGTGAGAATGTGAGGATGAGAGGATGTGAGGATGTGAGGAGGTGAGAATGTGAGGATGTGAGGATGTGAGGATGTGAGAATGTGAGGATGTGAGGATGTGAGGATGTGAGGGTGTGAGGATGTGAGGATGTGAGGATGTGAGGATGTGAAGATGTGAGGATGTGAAGATGTGAGGATGTGAGGATGTGAGGATGTGAGGATGTGAGGATGTGAGGATGTGAGGATGTGAGGATGTGAAGATGTGAGGATGTGAGGATGTGAGGATGTGAGGAGGTGAGGATGTGAGGATGTGAGGATGTGAGGAAGTGAGGATGTGAGGATGTGAGGATGTGAGGATGTGAGAATGTGAAGATTTGAGGATGTGAGGATGTGAGGATGTGAGGATGTGAGGATGTGAGGACGTGAGGATGTGAGGATATGAGGATGTGAGGATTTGAGGATCTGAGGATGTGAGGATGTGAGGATGTGAGGATGTGAGGAGGTGAGGATGTGAGGATGTGAGGATGTGAGGATGTGAGGATGTGGGGATGAGAGGAAGTGAGGATGTGAGGATGTGAGGATGTGAGGATGTGAGGATGAGAGGATGTGAGGATGAGAGGATGTGAGGATGTGAAGAGGTGAGGATGTGAGGATGTGAGGATGTTAGGATGTGAGGATGTGAGAATGTGAGGATGTGAGGATGTGAGGATGTGAGGATGTGAGGATGTGAGGATGTGAGGATGTGAAAATATCAGGATGTGAGGATGAGAGGATGTGAGGATGTGAGGATGTGAGGATGTGAGGATGTGAGGATGAGAGGATGTGAGGATGTGAAGAGGTGAGGATGTGAGGATGTGAGGATGTTAGGATGTGAGGATGTGAGGATGTGAGGATGTGAGGATGTGTGAGGATGTGAGGATGTGAGGATGTTAGGATGTGAGGATGTGAGGATGTGAGGATGTGAGGATGTGAAGATGTGAGGATAAAAGGATGTGAGGAGGTGAGGATGTAAGGATGTGAGAATGTGAGAAGGTGAGGATGTGAGGATGTGAGGATGTGAGGATGTGAAGATGTGAGGATGTGAGGATGTGAGGATGTGAGGATGTGAGGATGTGAGGATGTGAGGATGTGAGAATGTGAGGATGTGAGGATGTGAGGATGTGAGGATGTGAGGATGAGAGGATGTGAGGATGTGAGGAGGTGAGGATGTGAGGATGTGAAGATGTGAGGATATGAGGATGTGAGGATTCGAGGATGTGAGAATGTGAGGATGTGAGGATGTGAAGATGTGAGGATGTGAGGATGTGAGGATGTGAGGATGTGAGGATGTGAGAAAATCAGGATGTGAGGATGTGAGGATGTGAGGATGTGAGGATGAGAGGATGTGAGGATGTGAGGAGGTGAGTATGTGAGGATGTGAGGATGTGAGGATGTGAGGATGTGAGAATGTGAGGATGTGAGGATGTGAGGATGTGAGAATGTGAGGATGTGAGAATGTGAGGATGTGGTGTTGTGAGGATGTGAGGATGTGAGGATGAAAGGATGTGAGGATGTGAGGAGGTGAGGATGTGAGGATGTGAGAATGTGAGGATGTGAGGATGTGAGGATGTGAGGATGTGAAGATGTGAGGATGTGAGGATGTGAGGATGTTAGGATGTGAGGATGTGAGGATGTGAGGATGTGAGAATGTGAGGATGTGAGGATGTGAGGATGTGAGGATGTGAGGATGAGAGGATGTGAGGATGTGAGGAAGTGAGGATGTGAGGATGTGAGGATGTGAGGATGTGAGGATGTGAGGATGTGAGATGTGAGGATGTGAGGATGTGAAGATGTGAGGATGTGAGGATGTGAGGATGTGAGGATGTGAGATGTGAGGATGTGAGGATGTGAGAATGTGAGGATGTGAGGATGTGAGGATGTGAGGATGTGAGGATGTGAGGAGGTGAGTATGTGAGGATGTGAGGATTTGAAGATGTGAGGATGTGAGAATGTGAGGATGTGAGGATGTGAGGATGTGAGAATGTGAGGATGAGAGGATGTGAGGATGTGAGGATGTGAGGATGTGAAGATGTGAGGATGTGAAGATGTGAGGATGTGAGGATGTGAAGATGTGAGGATGTGAAGATGTGAGGATGTGAGGATGTGAAGATGTGAGGATGTGAAGATGTGAGAATGTGAGGATGTGAGGATGTGAGGATGTGAGGATGTGAAGATGTGAGGATGTGAAGATGTGAGGATGTGAGGATGTGAGGATGTGAGGATGTGAGGATGTGAGGATGTGAGAATGTGAGGATGTGAGATGTGAGGATGTGATGTATGAGGATGTGAGGATGTGAGGATGTGAGGATGTGAGGATGTGAGGAGGTGAGGATGTGAGGATGTGAGGATGTGAGGATGTGAGGATGTGAGGATGTGAGGATGTGAGGTTGTGAGGATGTGAGGATGTGAGGATGTGAAGAGGTGAGGATGTGAGGATGTGAGGATGTTAGGATGTGAGGATGTGAGAATGTGAGAATGTGAGGATGTGAGGATGTGAGGATGTGAGGATGTGAGGATGTGAGGTAAGGATGTGAGGGGTGATGTGAGGATGTGAGGATGTGAGAATGTGAGGTGTGGGATGTGGATGTGAGGATGTGAGGATGTGAGATGTGAGGATGTGAGGTTGTGGGATGTGAGGATGTGAGGATGTGAGGATGTGAGGATGTGGATGTGAGATGTGATGTGAGGATGTGAGGAATGTGAGGTTGAGTGGATGTGAGGATGTGAGGAGGTGAGGATGTGAGGATGTGAGGATGTGAGGATGTGAGGATGTGAGGATGTGAGGATGTGAGATGTGAGGATGTGAGGATGTGAAGATGTATAGGATGTGAGGATGTGAGGATGTGAGGATGTGAGGATGTGGATGTGAGGATGTTAGGATGTGAGGATGTGAGGATGTGAGGATGTGAGGATGTGAGGATGTGAGGATGTGAGGATGTGAGGATGTGAGGAGGTGAGTATGTGAGGATGTGAGGATGTGAGGATGTGAGGATGTGAGATGTGAGGATGTGAGGATGTGGATGTGAGATGTGAGGATGTGGTGGGATGTGAGGATGTGGAGGTGAATGTGAGGATGTGAGGATGTGAGGATGTGAGAATGTGGGGAGTGAGGATGTGAGGATGCGAGGGTGTGAAGATGTGAGGATGTGAGAATGTGAGGATGTGAGGATGTGAGGATGTGAAGATGTGAGGATGTGAGGATGTGAGGATGTGAGGATGTGAGGATGTGGGATGTGAGGATGTGAGGATGTGAGGATGTGAGGATGTGAGATGTGAGGATGTGAGGATGTGAGGATGTGAGGATGTGAGGATGTGAGGATGTGAGGATGTGAGGATGGAGGATGTGAGGATGTGAGGATGTGAGGATGTGAGGATGTGAGGATGTGAGGATGTGAGGATGTGAGGATGTGAGGAGGTGAGGATGTGAGGATGTGAGGATGTGAGAATGTGGGGACGAGAGGATGTGAGGATGTGTGGATGTGAGGATGTGAGGATGTGAGGATAAGAGGATGTGAGGATGTGAAAAGGTGAGGATGTGAAGATTTGAGGATGTGAGGATGTGAGGATGTGAGGATGTGAGGATGTGAGGATGTGAGGATGTGAGGATGTGAGAATGTGAGGATGTGAGGATGTGAAGATGTAAGGATGTGAGGATGTGAGGATGTGAGGATGTGAGGATGTGAGGATGTGAGGATGTGAGAATATCAGGATGTGAGGATGTGAGGATGTGAGGATGTGAGGAGGTGAGTATGTGAGGATGTGAGGATGTGAGGATGTGAGGATGTGAGAAAGTGAGGATGTGAGGATGTGAGAATGTGAGAATGTGAGGATGAGTGGATGTGAGGATGTGAGGAGGTGAGAATGTGAGGATGTGAGGATGTGAGGATGTGAGAATGTGGGGATGTGAGGATGTGAGGATGCGAGGGTGTGAAGATGTGAGGATGTGAGAATGTGAGGATGTGAGGATGTGAGGATGTGAAGATGTGAGGATGTGAGGATGTGAGGATGTGAGGATGTGAGGATGTGAGGATGTGAGGATGTGAGGATGTGAGGATGTGAGGATGTGAAGATGTGAGGATGTGAGGATGTGAGGATGTGAGGATGTGAGGATGTGAGGATGTGAGGATGTGAGGATATGAGGATGGGAGAATGTGAGGATGTGAGGATGTGAGGATGTGAGGATGTGAGGATGTGAGGATGTGAGGATGTGAGGATGTGAGGAGGTGAGGATGTGAGGATGTGAGGATGTGAGGATGTGAGAATGTGGGGACGAGAGGATGTGAGGATGTGTGGATGTGAGGATGTGAGGATGTGAGGATAAGAGGATGTGAGGATGTGAAAAGGTGAGGATGTGAAGATGTGAGGATGTTAGGATGTGAGGATGTGAGAATGTGAGGATGTGAGGATGTGAGGATGTGGTGTTGTGAGGATGTGAGGATGTGAGGATAAAAGGATGTGAGGATGTGAGGAGATAAGGATGTGAGGATGTGAGAATGTGAGAAGGTGAGGATGTGAAGATGTGAGAATTTGAGGATGTGAGGATGTGAGGATGTGAGGATGTGAAGATGTGAGGATGTGAGGATGTGAGGATGTGAGGATGTGAGGATGTGAGGATGTGAGGATGTGAGAATGTGAGGATGTGAGGATGTGAGGATGTGAAGATGTGAGGATGAGAGGATGTGAGGATGTGAGGAAGTGAGGATGTGAGGATGTGAGGATGTGAGGATGTGAGGATGTGAGGATGTGAGAATGTGAGGATGTGAGGATGTGAAGATGTGAGGATGTGAGGATGTGAGGATGTGAGGATGTGAAGATGTGAGGATGTGAGGATGTGAGAATGTGAGGATGTGAGGATGTGAGGATGTGAGGATGTGAGGATGTGAGGATGTGAGGAGGTGAGTATGTGAGGATGTGAGGATTTGAGGATGTGAGGATGTGAGAATGTGAGGATGTGAGGATGTGAGGATGTGAGAATGTGAGGATGAGAGGATGTGAGGATGTGAGGAGGTGAGAATGTGAGGATGTGAGGATGTGAGGATGTGAGAATGTGAGGATGTGAGGATGTGAGGATGTGAGGGTGTGAGGATGTGAGGATGTGAGGATGTGAGGATGTGAAGATGTGAAGATGTGAGGATGTGAGAATGTGAGGATGTGAGGATGGAAGGATGTGAGGATGTGAGGATGTGAGGATGTGAGGATGTGAGGATGTGAGGATGTGAGGATGTGAAGATGTGAGGATGTGACGATGTGACGATGTGATGATGTGAGGATGTGAGGATGAGAGGATGTGAGGATGTGAGGAGGTGAGGATGTGAGGATGTGAGGATGTGAGGATGTGCGGATGTGAGGATGTGAGGTTGTGGTGATGTGAGGATGTGAGGATGTGAGGATGTGAGGATGTGAGAATGTGAGGATGTGAGGATGTGAGGATGTGAGGATGTGAGGATGTGAGGATGTGAGGATGTGAGGATGTGAGGATATGAGGATGTGAGGATGTGAGGATGTGAGGATGTGAGGAAGTGAGGATGTGAGGATGTGAGAATGTGAGGATGTGACGATGTGAGGATGGGAGGATGTGAGGATGTGAGGATGTGAGGATGTGAGGATGAGAGGATGTGAGGATGTGAGGAGCTGAGGATGTGAGGATGTGAGGATGTGAGGATGTGAGGATGTGAGAATGTGAGGATGTGAGGATGTGATGATGTGAGGATGTGAGGATGTGAGGATGTGAGGATGTGAGGATGTGAGGATGTGAGAATGTGAGAATGTGAGGATGTGAGGATGTGATGCTGTGAGGATGTGAGGATGTGAGGATGTGATGTTGTGAGGATGTGAGGATGGGATGTTGTTGAAGTTGTTGTTGTTGAAGTTGATTTTGTTTAAGTTGTTGTTGTTGAACTTGATTTTGTTGAAGTTGATGTTGTTGAAGTTGTTGTTGTTGAAGTTGATTTTGTTGAAGTTGTTGTTGTTGAAGTTGATTTTGTTGAAGTTGATGTTGTTGAAGTTGATGTTGTTGAAGTTGATGTTGTTGAAGTTGATGTTGTTGAAGTTGTTGTTGTTGAAGTTGATGTTTTTAAAGTTGTTGTTGTTGAAGTTGTTGTTGTTGAAGTTGATGTTGTTGAAGTTGTTGTTGTTGAAGTTGTTGTTGTTGAAGTTGTTGTTGAAGTTGATGTTGTTGAAGTTGATGTTGTTGAAGTTGATGTTGTTGAAGTTGTTGTTGTTGAAGTTTATGTTGTTGAATTTGTTGTTGTTGAAGTTGTTGTTGTTGAAGTTGTTGTTGATGTTGATGTTGTTGAAGTTGTTGTTGTTGAAGTTGTTGTTGAAGTTGATGTTGTTGAAGTTGATGTTGAAGTTGTTGTTGTTGAAGTTGTTGTTGAAGTTGATGTTGTTGAAGTTGATGTTGTTGAAGTTGATGTTGTTGAAGTTGATGTTGTTGAAGTTGTTGTCGTTGTTTTTCTTTGATAAAAAGGTTGGTAAATGAAAAAATGAGAATTATTAGACTTTCTGAATTGATTTTTAAAACAATAAAACATATACAATCACTTTCAGTCCTCTATTTTTGAATGTTCTTCTCGAAAAGATTAAACGAATCAAGCTGAATTCAAAAGGCCGAGAAATGTCTGTAAACTTCATTTTTAAATAAAAAAAGTGAATAATCATCATCGAATTACTTTTGTTAATACTTCAATATTAAGTTTAAAATTGATATTATAATAATTTTAAAGTTTATTAAATAATAAGTTTAAAGTTTATTTAATAATAAGTTTAAAGTTTATTAAATAATAAGTTTAAAGTTTATTTAATAATAAGTTTAAAGTTTATTTAATAATAAGTTTAAAGTTTATTCAATAATAAGTTTAAAGTTTATTAAATAATAAGTTTAAAGTTTATTTAATAATAAGTTTAAAGTTTATTTAATAATAAGTTTAAAGTTTATTAAATAATAAGTTTAAAGTTTATTTACTGTTAACAGAAGTAGTTTAATACTACTTAATATCAGCAAAGTTATGTTCGATAATTAATTTTTTATAACACTTCTTTTAATTTCTTTTCAGTTAGCTTTCTAGCTGTATTCCGTCTCATTTACAACGTCTGTCTGGACTTGATACAATGAAGACTATACACTTTTTTAAAAATTAACCTCCACAAAATTGGGCTCAACATCACTTCAATGTCAACAAAATCAGGTAAAAATTAAGTTAATATCAACAAATTTGGTTTTAATATAGGTTATTGTGATGTATGAGTTTTGTTTCAGCATTAATCTAATCTAATCAAGGCATAAACCCTTTGTTGAAAGTAAGTTATCTAATAATCTAATCTAATCAAATCATTTGTATAGCGCTGATCAACTCTGTAACCCTTTGTTGAGAGTAAATTATGTTTGAAATGGAGTCTAAGTGAAAGTCTGTTTTATTTGGGAAATTATGGAAGCTGATTGGTTCCGAATTAAAATATTTTAATTCAATTTTTAAATTAAACTTTTTCGTAACCCAGATTAAATTATGAAAATTAAAAATATATATATTATTTTTCGAAAAATTTTTGTTGTTGAATGTACTTTTAAATAAAAATAATCCTTTAAACCACCAAGAAAAAATTATTAATTTCAGAGCCTCTTTGAACGCCTGCCGCGACAAACTAAGACAAAGACGCGCAATTATGTGCAACAAAGGAAGAAAAAATGAGAAAATAATAATTATAAACAAATAAAAATGAAGAATTATTTAAAAAATAAATATAAATAATTATGAAAAAAGAAATAATTATGAAAAATAAAATAATTA
>OX387255.1:2725059-2729272 GCA_947562095.1 Branchellion lobata | reverse complement strand
CAACAGGCTGAATTCCGTCTACACAGACTTTTGTAGAGTTTCTTCTGACCCAGTCATGCAGCAAAATCATTCTCACTCTTGGTCCTCATGTAGATCCTTTCTAGACTCCTTTTCAGACATTTCGAAGTACGACACTCCCGATCAAACCATGGATCAGAAGGTCTTTCATGTATTCTAACGGTCTTAAAGGGAATCATCTTGTCAAGGATCTCTGACAGAGTGGAATTATGGAAGTCAGAAGGTGATTCCACATCAAGACTCGTGGCAGCTGAAAGCGGAGACAGCTTTAGTTCTGAAATAAACTTTTCAGTGTCCAAAAAATTCCAACTTCTAATTTGGAGCTGTTGATAGATGGGAGGTGGTTTGAGCATCTCACAACTGCACAGAAGCAGCTTGTGATCAAAAATGCCACTATCAATATAATTGATGTTGACACTCTTTCTGGATGCTATCACATCAAGCCATCCTCCTTGGTTATGGGTGGGTTGGTTTGTGGACGAATCAAAACCACGGGATTTTGAAATGTTTAAACATGTTTGTGCATTTGTGTTGTCGGACTGCTCCAAGTGGAAATTGAAATCACCCAGAATCAAAACCTCTTCATTGTATGTGGCCAGAATACCCAAGGTGTTTTCAAATTCCTTGTAAAACAATGAAGAAGCAGCAACTGTGCGATAAACAACCAATCCGATGACTGATTTGGAGCTTGAGCTTATTCTCACACACAGATGTTCAAAACTGGCAGTTGAAGTTAACTTCAATAGCATTCCTCGGAACCTGGAGTTGAAAGCCACTGCCACTCCTCCATGGTTGGTGAACAGGGTGTTCACTGACTCGGGAAGTTTTGGCCTTGCTTTCTCGAAGACCACAAGACCCCGGCTCCGCAGCTTACTTATGCTGATTGACTCCGGGTCATGCCAAGTTTCTGCCAGAAACATCACATCCATTTTATAGTCTTAAATTAATTCTACCACATCTTCCTATTCATTATTCAGTGATCCTACGTTCTGAAACCCAATTAAAACTGGAGATCCAGTCTTCTGAGCCTGGTGGCGTTTTGAAACAAGTGGAATCAGTTCATGGCGGTCTTTATTGTGTCTGGCGCACCTTTCTTTGACTTTCCTACCCGCTCTTTTTCCTCGGTAGTGCCACTTCTTCTAACTTTTGCCGATTCCAAGACGATTTATCGCTAATCGGGTTTCCAGAGGCAAGATCACACTGGGATTATTGTACAAAAACAAATCTACCATTCAAATAACGAAAAAACCCGTGAATAAAGAAATGCTACTAACATTGGTGTAGCAAAAAATTTATCCGATAAAGAAATTTGAGATAGAAACTTACACTAACACCGTCTTACGAGTTTGAGAAATATCAGAAAATTGTAGAAATAAATGATGATGAAATAAAGCACTACAACTTTCAGTCAAGACCAGTCGTGACAAGAAATGTGGACAAGCCATCAAAATGCAGTTGCTATGGAGACCGTTTAATGTGCAATTGGTTGTCAAGTGATGGTGGGTGAGAAAATTGTGGTGGTGATGGTAGTGATGATGACGACGACGACGACGACGACGATGACAAGGATGATGATGATGATGATGATGATGATGATGATGATGATGATGATGATGATGATGATGATGATGATGATGATGATGATGATGATGATGATGATGATGATGATGATGATGATGATGATGATGATGATGATGATGATGATGATGATGATGATGATGATGATGATGATGATGATGATGATGATGATGATGATGATGATGATGATGATGATGATGATGATGATGATGATGATGATGATGATGATGATGATGATGATGATGATGATGATGATGATGATGATGATGATGATGATGATGATGATGATGATGATGATGATGATGATGATGATGATGATGATGATGATGATGATGATGATGATGATGATGATGATGATGATGATGATGATGATGATGATGATGATGATGATGATGATGATGATGATGATGATGATGATGATGATGATGATGATGATGATGATGATGATGATGATGATGATGATGATGATGATGATGATGATGATGATGATGATGATGATGATGATGATGATGATGATGATGATGATGATGATGATGATGATGATGATGATGATGATGATGATGATGATGATGATGATGATGATGATGATGATGATGATGATGATGATGATGATGATGATGATGATGATGATGATGATGATGATGATGATGATGATGATGATGATGATGATGATGATGATGATGATGATGATGATGATGATGATGATGATGATGATGATGATGATGATGATGATGATGATGATGATGATGATGATGATGATGATGATGATGATGATGATGATGATGATGATGATGATGATGATGATGATGATGATGATGATGATGATGAT
Organism: Branchellion lobata; assembly: GCA_947562095.1. Classification (NCBI taxonomy): domain Eukaryota; kingdom Metazoa; phylum Annelida; class Clitellata; order Hirudinida; family Piscicolidae; genus Branchellion; species Branchellion lobata. The sequence continues at coordinate 2,726,847 of OX387255.1, read as the reverse complement.
GATGATGATGATGATGATGATGATGATGATGATGATGATGATGATGATGATGATGATGATGATGATGATGATGATGATGATGATGATGATGATGATGATGATGATGATGATGATGATGATGATGATGATGATGATGATGATGATGATGATGATGATGATGATGATGATGATGATGATGATGATGATGATGATGATGATGATGATGATGATGATGATGATGATGATGATGATGATGATGATGATGATGATGATGATGATGATGATGATGATGATGATGATGATGATGATGATGATGATGATGATGATGATGATGATGATGATGATGATGATGATGATGATGATGATGATGATGATGATGATGATGATGATGATGATGATGATGATGATGATGATGATGATGATGATGATGATGATGATGATGATGATGATGATGATGATGATGATGATGATGATGATGATGATGATGATGATGATGATGATGATGATGATGATGATGATGATGATGATGATGATGATGATGATGATGATGATGATGATGATGATGATGATGATGATGATGATGATGATGATGATGATGATGATGATGATGATGATGATGATGATGATGATGATGATGATGATGATGATGATGATGATGATGATGATGATGATGATGATGATGATGATGATGATGATGATGATGATGATGATGATGATGATGATGATGATGATGATGATGATGATGATGATGATGATGATGATGATGATGATGATGATGATGATGATGATGATGATGATGATGATGATGATGATGATGATGATGATGATGATGATGATGATGATGATGATGATGATGATGATGATGATGATGATGATGATGATGATGATGATGATGATGATGATGATGATGATGATGATGATGATGATGATGATGATGATGATGATGATGATGATGATGATGATGATGATGATGATGATGATGATGATGATGATGATGATGATGATGATGATGATGATGATGATGATGATGATGATGATGATGATGATGATGATGATGATGATGATGATGATGATGATGATGATGATGATGATGATGATGATGATGATGATGATGATGATGATGATGATGATGATGATGATGATGATGATGATGATGATGATGATGATGATGATGATGATGATGATGATGATGATGATGATGATGATGATGATGATGATGATGATGATGATGATGATGATGATGATGATGATGATGATGATGATGATGATGATGATGATGATGATGATGATGATGATGATGATGATGATGATGATGATGATGATGATGATGATGATGATGATGATGATGATGATGATGATGATGATGATGATGATGATGATGATGATGATGATGATGATGATGATGATGATGATGATGATGATGATGATGATGATGATGATGATGATGATGATGATGATGATGATGATGATGATGATGATGATGATGATGATGATGATGATGATGATGATGATGATGATGATGATGATGATGATGATGATGATGATGATGATGATGATGATGATGATGATGATGATGATGATGATGATGATGATGATGATGATGATGATGATGATGATGATGATGATGATGATGATGATGATGATGATGATGATGATGATGATGATGATGATGATGATGATGATGATGATGATGATGATGATGATGATGATGATGATGATGATGATGATGATGATGATGATGATGATGATGATGATGATGATGATGATGATGATGATGATGATGATGATGATGATGATGATGATGATGAT